>VDFB02140124.1:0-22307 GCA_007258455.2 Sequoia sempervirens | reverse complement strand
CATGCATAACATATCCTCGAGGATCTGGTTGACCCTCTCGGTCTTTCCATTTGTCTTAGGGTGATACATTGAACTAAAGTTCAACTGCGTCCCCATCGCATGCTGCAATGATGTCCAAAGAGCTAAGGTAAACACAAGATCTCTGTCAGAAATAATTCGACGAGGGATACCGTGCAACCTAACTATATCTCCCATGAACACTCTAGCAATTGAAAAAGAATTATAAGATGAACAAATAAGTGAGAAGTGTGCTACCTTTGTCAACCTATCCACTATCACCATAATAACATCGTGTCATCATGAAGAATTGGGTAACCCAACAATGAAATCCAACGAGATTATATCCCATTTCACTCACTGACACTTGTTGTGCCTTCAGCACACACGCCCCATTCAGAACGGGGACCCTATTTTTCTTTCCCTTGTTGGGTCATTTTGTCACCACCTCATTTTGTGTGCCCCATTTTTGTGCCCCTGATGGTCAATGTACGTCCAAAGTTTCATCATAAGTTGACCGTGCTTCCCCTTGGCTCATTTTGTCAAGTTTTGGCACCTTGCGGGGTCTCTCTAGAAATTTGCCTCTGCCAGCGGTCTTGGGCCTGGCCGAGCCCGCCCCTTCGGGTTTCCCTGTTGTGTCTTCCATTCCCGACGACGGATGGGTTGTGTCTTCCTGGACTCTGGGTCCCGGCTCCATCATCGCCGTCCGAAGGTTTATGAGGAAATCTTGGCTGCTTTCGAACATTCCGGGCTCGAACTTCCGGACTTCCACGTCTGGAATTTCGTGAAGGTTTTTCCGTTCTTGACGGCGGACCTCTGGCAGAATTCCGCCCCCTGAGCCCCAACTCCCTCTTTGCCGCTGCCGACCCCTCTGAGTTGAAATTTCCAAACGCCCGCCGTCCAGTGCCCCCAGCCTCCGAACCCCGAGTCTCCCGCCGCCGTCAGTGAATTTAAATACACCGACCCAAATGTCTACCGTACTTGCATTCAATGCAGCCATTAATGGTGGTTGGGGTATAAATTGCTTGCCCAAGCCTGTCATTCTCACTTGTCAGTATCACAGAAGGTGATCAGAGGGCTTGTCAGAGGAGCCCACCGTCTTCGAAGCCTCCGTCGATCATCACCCATTGCCATCACCTTGCCGATCGTGAGTAGATTCTGCACCTCCCCGCATCATGTGTTCAAGGTAGGTTTTCCGTTCACCCTCCCGAATAATGTTTTCATGATTTCTAAGGCTTAAAATGAATAATAATGATCAAAAGGACATATAAATGATGAAATATGATACAACGCAAAAAACCCATGTCTTAAAAACTTGAGAAAACCCTCGGAAGTACCCTCATTATCAATCCAGAGCTTCACTTCGGTACAACTATTCTTCGCATAGGGGCGTTCATGCCCTCTGGGCCCGGGTTCTTTTTTGGTGGTCAAAAACTGAAAACTATGAACTTTTTTCCAAAACGGCAGTTTGACCCCCCTCGGGCCTGGATCTTCGAACCTCCGTCCTTCCCTCGCCATTGAGATCAAAACTTAAAACATTAATCTGGTCAGCATTTTGCATCCTTGGGCTTGGGCCTCTGCACTTCCGTGTCCAGAAGTCCGCGAAGTTGGCGGTGCATCAAACAAAGATGTTGCCCCGTCTATCCGAGCTCTAGGGTCCGCCTCGTCCTTTGTCGTCTGCATTTGATATTTACCAAGCGCCCTTCAAGTTGTCAGGTCCTGTCCTTCAGAACTCTGTTGGGATTTCGCCGCCCCTAACTTCAAACTTCTGGCGGAACTCCGCCCTCTGGGCCCCGACCTCTCCTCAGTCGTCCGTATACATGATAGATTTCAAAGCGGCCAATCATCAGCTACCTTCCGCCTCCTGCGGCTCGGGCTCTCGCACACTGCTAGGAATCTGGCGTAAAATCCAAACATCCTCGACCATGTCGGGTTCTGCCATCCAGGACGTCGTCCTGTTGCCGCCGCTCAATAATGGAAAATCATGTTCGTCTTTCTGTTCTCCAGGCTTTGGGTGTCTCATCGTCGTGAAAACTCAAAATCAAAATCAAATCATTCGACGCTCATGTCGGGCTTGGTCCTCCTTTTGGCGGTCGGCAAGACACTGTGGATTCACTGAGATGTTACATCGATGAGAGGCCTCTTGCCGATGTGCATTTCCTATAGTCGGTCGGCACGACTATGAGATCTCGCCAAGATGTCTCTCCACTGCAAAAACCTCATGTCGAAGAAAAGGTCGGTGAAACCCCAGGAAGTCGGTAAGACATCCCTTCGAAGACACAAATCTCCTACCAATGTGCCATCTTCCTGCCGCTGGTCAGCAGGACCAAAGGATTTCGCCAAGACCACTTGCCGAGTGTTGTTTGTTTGGCCGAAGTATTCACTCCTGAGCCTATCGGTGAGACATGAAACGCTCACCATGACTTCACTCCGATGATTGATGTCTCGCTGACCGGGTATTTGCAGAGAGTTCCATCCGCCCATTACAAAATTGAAGATCCCTTGACAACTTTTCCTCCTCTCAGGTCCGGTCCGTCAGGCCGACGTCTCCAGACTTCCGCCTGACGATCGCCGTCCCACATGACAAAGGCATGACAACATTCCGCTCGCTTGGGCCCAAACTCGTTGAACTATGGAACTGAAACCAAGCAACCGTCCTTGGACCCTCCGGGCCCCGGACCCCAGAGTTTCATCTTCGAAACTCCATTTCTGATTGGGTTTTTCAAACAGCCATCTTTGGATGGCTTTTCGGCCTTATACCCCCGGATGCTCCTAAATCAATCCAAATGAGCCCAATTTGAAATCTGATCTCGACCCACATGCTTAATTTTGGTCCTCTTCATTGCGAACCTTTTCAATTATTGAAATTCGATCAGAAAGAATCTCCAGGATTGTTCTGCCCTGTTTTCCTTCCCAAACAACAATCCTGCCAGGGAAGTCTAGCCCTTCGAGCCTAGACTATCCCATAGCCCTCAATCAAAAGACTAATGACATCGAGAAATAAGAGTATCATGTTATGCTTGATATATTATTTAAAATGGATTTCATCTTTGGGATTTCAACTAACATAAAGATTCTCGTGATCAATTGCACTAACTACACCTTTCTTGTAGAATATATGGAATTGGGTGCGGGACCTTTGGGGGCAACCGTCGAAAAGGACAAAGAAAATAAGTCAGGAAAAAATCCTTGAGGGAAAGAAGACAAAGAACAAATGAAATACCAATTCCAGGGTGAGCCCCTACACTCAAAGGTTACCATGGATTGGAAGGAAATCATCGACACCAACATAGGCCACATCAATATTGACGAATTTACACAAAGGGTCAGGGTCAATCCAACGACAAAAAATGAAAGATTAATAAGACAGAGTGGAATTGCGAAAGCTGCGGGCTTCCCCCCATCCCTCGTGGCCGCTGAATTGGTAATGGCTTATTGACAGGTGTATCAGCCCGACACAAGGACAATGGTTGACTGGGACAGTAACATTCTTGCCGACATGTCGGCTGGAGGAATCATGAAAACCTTTCATATTACCACATTTCAAGAAATGGAAATGCCTACCATTGAGGAGTGTCAGGCGGCATGGGATGCTAACCCTACAGGCTGTAGGAAGTTAATAAATTAGCATTGGCTCAAGGAAAAGTGGGGCAGTGCCACGAAGGTTCCTAACGAATTCTTCCGCAAGGATTTCTATGAAGACTACCACGATTTGGTCACAATGCTAAGTAGGGTTATGGGCCTCCCTACTGCAGCCTTCTTTCAGGGGTGGATGGTGTACTTTGTTGAGCAGATCCTTCAGGGGAATGAAGACGTTACCACAAAGATCTCATTTTATTGGGGAGATATAATAAGCGACTGCTTCCATGAGCAGTTCGTCAATGTAAAGAAAAGCTCCAAATTCTATATGACTTCATACCTCGTCTACTCCTTGGCAGATCAAAAGCAATACAACAGGTTGTTCGTGGCACCCGATCAAGAGCAAGGTCGAAGACTCAAGGCCTATGACAGATGCCCCTAGCTCCAGTACCGAAACTTTAAGGAGTACTGCAGAGTAAATGACACCTTCATCGGCCATATTGTCAGAATGATTGCTGAGGATTTCGAAAGGAGAGTTTCCCACAGTGCTAGGGCATTTTTGAAGCAATATGCCTTCCTCTTCATTCAATACCTAAAGTTTACATATATCCATGCCCAAGGCTTCACCGAAAAGTCAAACAAGTTGCCTCGATACCCTAATGACCGAATCATCCTATTGGAGCTTTCTCAGCAGCTCCAACACATACAGGCGATCTTCAGTGGCAAACATATAGCAGGGATCTCTTATCCCATGACTCTTGGCCAGGGCATGTATAAGCTACAAACTTCCCAGTGTGCTGGTAACTCTGAGAAAGAACTGAAGGATTACCATTTTCATCTACACACTGCTCACCCTCGAATGGATCCATATGGGCACGTAAGGAAGGCACTGAGACCGGGGTTCGCTCATCTCCACCACATTGAAGACTTTTGGGGGAATTGTTAAGATGATAAAGAGGTACAAGCAAGGCACTATCTGCAGATGACTGCGCATTTCATAAGAAAGGTGCAACCTTTTCCCATACCAAACCAAGTCAAAGAGGACGAGAGTACCATAATGGACCCTAGGTACCCCGCAGTCACCAATTTTTCAATACCAACAATAGACTGGGACAAGCAGGAGGTCGATGACCTCGATATTATAACCAAGCCAATCTTGGCTCGTACCAAGGAATGGATCGATGGACAGGTGGTCCAACTAAAGCAGCAGGAGGTAATCTTGACTTATGAAGGGCTCAAAAGTGAGCCAAGTGCCACGGAGGATGTCGCTGCCACCACTTCAACCAGCAGGACATCCAAGTCTCCTCCAGTCACCAGGTCTAAGAAGAGGAAGGAGACAGAAATAGAACAGTCTCCTGACCCTAAGGTCTATACAAGAAAAGAAACATGAGGCTCACCCTCCAAAAGACTTAAGCAAACAGAGGGCACCACGGAGCAGCCCTTAATCCAAGAGGAAGAAGTAAAGGATACAGATCAATTAGAACCCCTCTTAGCTCTCCCTACCCCAACTGTTGCACCACCTGCTTCTTTGGCCATGATCGCCACATCCCTATCGGCAGTGGACATCTCTGTCCATCATACCCCTTCACCTCCGCCTGAGCCTATAATAGTAATTGACTCTTCCTCTGCCATAACTACTCCCCCTTCCTCTACAGCTATGTCACCCACCACATCGCTCCCTTTGGCTGTAGTGGCTGCACCAATGGCCGCTCCCACCTTTCCTGAGGCCTTCTTGAAGCATATGCAGAATATCCCATTGGAGCTCTCCTAGATCCTCATGGATCCCACTCTTCAAGCAACCTTAGCTCAAGTCCTCACTATTGCCAAACCTTCACAACCTCCGACAGGGCCACTGGCTATGGAAGCCACCATGTTAATCTCTAAGGAGTGGGAGAGGCAAGAACAAGAGGCCTCAAAGCCCTTTGAAGAGAAGGCCAATGAATATCATGAGCACCCAGAGTATGAACATTGCACTATCGACAGGGTTTCCTACAAAGAAGAAGGAACTGGTTCCTCTGAGAGCGGGGATGAGGAGGAGGATGCTGGTGGTAAGGTCATAGTGCAGGCCTTCGACGATGATCTTGAGGAAGAGCTAGCCTGACAGCCGAAGGGCACTGAGATGGAGGTAGAAAGGTCACCTCTTAGAAAAGGACAGAAGCAAAAAGATAATCTAGAAGAAGATATACTTGAGAGTGAGGCTCAAGCGGACAAGAGCCTCAAAATCGAGTAGCTCAAGGAACATGTGCACAAGGTTGAACAAGCTAAAGAAAAAGAAGGGGAGGAAATGGAAGAAAAATAAAGTACCTTGTAGCAATTATTTGCCAAGCCTCCTATTAAATGCCTTGTGTTCATCTAGGACTCCAATGAAGAAGAAGAAGATGATGCCAAGGAGGAAGTGAGGGTTTCGGAAGATAAGAGAATGGAAACCTTGACCAGGGAAGGCAAAGGTGATCATGAATCACCAAAGGGCAAGTCTACCATGCCTGAATGGTTAGAAAAATAGCTCGAAAGGAAAACTCCCATACTAAAAGACCTGAGGGCGAGACTAGAGGCTATCTTAGCCCAAGCTCATATCACAACAAAGAAGGAGAAGAAGCCTAAGATCCGATCTAGGGTAATGATGGATGCTTCTAGGTCTCGAGCTATGCAAATAGCAACCCCTGTGGTGGGCCAGGCTGGCATGAGTTATAATGTCTCCACCATCGACTTGGGGACCGCGACCAGAGAATAGAAGGTAGGGCATCTTGAGGAGTTAGTGGCCACAGTGGTACATTTGATAAAGCAGGACAAGATTTCAAAAGATGAGCTCAAAGCATAGGTGGCTGCTCTAACTGATTACATTCAGCAGTGGTCCTCGGTTGATGACCTGCCTACCACGTCCACAACTCTGCCTCAGCTATTGTCCAAGGAACAGATTGATAAGATGGAAAGAAGGAAGAACTTGGAAAGAACTACGGAGAGCCGGTTCTGAAAAATCTTATATGTCAGAAACATGGGAATTAGCTGAGTTGTTCAGACAACCAACAAGTTCTTGGACCTACAACAATCTTTGGAGGGCATAAAGAAGCTATGCACTGACTTCCCTGCAACATACGACTCCAACTTCCCAAAGATCGAGGCTATCCTTTAGTTGCCAGAAGCCACATGGGAAAAGGAGCTTGCGTTCAACAAGGATGATCACTGGTTGATGGATGTGTGGCAGTGAGACTTTGGCAACAGGAAGGAAAGGCTGGAACAAATAATGAGTAAAGTGGATCCAGATATCAAGTGGATCAAGGAAATCAGGGCGGAATGTGCCTGATACCTCAAGCTGATAACGAAGTACGACATGCCCGTAGTGCAAATGGATCCAGAGAAGGTGAAGCCCTACTTCTAAAAGAAGATGGAGGATGGGATGTCTAGTGAAATAACGATGGAGTTCATGAGTTTTGCTGCCCATGCCTTTGATTAATCAGAGCTATTCAGGGACCAAGGCACAAAATATGATGAGGACTAGAAGAGGCTAGAGGATAACGCAAAGGAGTGGAGCTACAAAGTGCTATGGTATGAAATCGTTGAAATAGACAAACTCTAGCCGGTCATCCTGAAGTTCATGGAATACACAGCCTCAAAGAAGTAGGAGGACAGCCTCGTTGATGATAAAGACCTCCTCGAAGAGTAGATACAGTAAACAACAATCAACAAAAAGACAAAATGCTACAGTGTTGTCACTAGAAGACAAAATAGGGAAGGAGACAAAATGTAAATTTTTAAATTGTAATATATTGAGGGTTGGTGAAACCCTATTTTGTAATGAATTTTGGCCACACAATGAGAATTAATCTTGGCCATTCATTTGACTTTTGGGGTACTATAAATAGAGGTCTCCTCTCATTTTCAAAGGGAGTTGAGTTGTTGTAAAGACATGCTGCAGAAATTTATAATGAAAATACATTGACTTGGTATATTTTCTGAGTTCTCACATGTTACTTGATTCAACCTCCATTGTTAGATGCTTTAATTAGATTTGTACTATTGTTCTAGTTAACTATTTTCTTGCCTTGATAGATTCCAGGAATGTTGTTTTGTGATTATGAAAATTCCTGCTGTGTAGATGACTTCTTAGTCCATACTTTTTGCTATTTGTTGATGGTAGATAGTTGTGTAAAGTTAGTTTGGGCTTAAATTCAAAACTGCTCCACACTTTCATCTTTGTTCATGCATATATATGGTGAATGAAAGACGAAACACCCGCAGACCTTAGAAGATAGCACAAATTCCACGAGACTGTGAGATTTCTGGTTAAGTGGAATATTGTTTCCAGGAAGCTGTCCATTGTAGGAACTCCATTATCACTGTTCATTTGTAGTTTCAAGTCTAGGAGTCTTTTCCCTTTCCTACCCCTTTTTCCTTTTTTTTAATGAGTGACCTATTCCAAGGTTCATTGCACATTGTAAAGCTAAATCCAATCATAAAAATGGAGTTCAAGACTGCTGTTTGAACCTATAGCAAATGCACAACAACCTTTCCATCTTAGGAGCTCCATTTCAAGACCCAACTTCCCATGCTTTGTAACCCATCCGTAAGACTGCCTTGTGATCCCAACAAATCACATCAAACAATTGAGATATTCCAAGCACTGTCAAGACCTAACATTAGAGACCTTGGGATAGTGTTCTGCAATTTGATTGTGGAAGATTGTATTTCAAGAGAGGTAGTGCACCTACGTACTGCCTGTGTTGAGAAGTCCATAAAAAACACATCAAAAACACTCTAAAAGCCTCGACACAAAATCAGTGATATCTCGCTTCATACCTGGCCAAAAGTATAGTTGTCACAAATCGGCATGCATCTTCTTCACTCTTGGATGAGCTGAATAAGGTGTTTGATGTGCCTCTGTCATAACCAAGGTACAAATATCTCTAGAAGATGGAACATAAATGTGTCCCGTGTATCTTAACAAACCATCTGACTCTAGAGAATAACCTAAAAATTTTCCCTTAAGAGTCCTACCTATCTCTAACTCTGATCTCACCTCCTAATACCAACTGTCTGTAGGAAGTTTAGAAAGAATATGACTCCTCAAATCCACACTAAGAGTCAACTCTGACAACTCATGTCTTTGTCTGCTAAGAGCATCAACAACTATGTTCTCCTTCCCTTGGACGAACTTCACCTCGAAGTCATACTCACAAAGGAATTCCATCCATCGCCTCTACCTAGCATTAAGATTAGGTTGCGTGAAGATGTACTGTAAGCTCCAATGGTTAGTATACAACTCAAATCTGTGCCCCAAGAGGAAATTTCTCCATCTCGTCAAAGCATGTACTACCACTGCCAACTCAAGATCGTGTGTGGGGTAATTTAATTCATGATCCTTGAGTTTGCATGATTCATATGCAATAACACAGCCATCTTGCATCAAAACTACTCCTAATCCCTCCAAAGATGCATCTATATAGACAACAAAATCTCCAGTAGGATCAGGTATCGCAAGAATCGGTGCACTAGTCAGCTTCTTCTTCAAAGTCTAAAATGTTGCCTCACATTGTTCTAACCAGACGAATTTCTTCCCTTTCCTCTAAAGAGAAGTAATAGGATGTCCTATCCTAGAGAATCCCTTAACAAAGCGTCTGTAATAACCTGCTAATCCCATGAAACTATGTATCTCTACCACATTAGTGGGTGTAGGCCAATCAATGATCACCTGGATCTTCACAGGATCTACTGCAATACCCTTTCCTGATATCACATGCCCAAGGTACTTAACCTCATTCTTAAAGAACTCGCATTTGGATAAGTTAGCGTACAACTAATTATCTCTCAAATACTGCAAAACCTGCCTCAGATGCTCCTCATGCTCCTCTACTATCCTGGAATAGATCAATATATCATCAAGGAATACTAATACAAATATATCCAGATAAGTTCAAAAGACTCCATTCAACAAGCTCATGAACATAGATGGCACATTCCTCAACCCAAACAATACCACCATAAACTCGTAGTGACCATAATGTGTGTGAAATGTTGTCTTATGAATACTAGACTCAAATACGTAGCTGATTATACTCTACTTAAGATCAATTTTTGAAAAGACCATAGCACCCTTGATTTGATCAAACAAATCATCAATCCTAGGTAAGGGATATTGATTCTTAATTGTCACTTTATTCAGCTGATAGTAGTCTATGCACAAATGAAGAGAACCATTCTTCTTCTTCACAAAAATTAATGGTGCTCCCCAAGGTGAAACACTAGGGCTGATGAAACCCTTTGCTAGAAACTCCTCCAGTTGCAACCAAAGCTCCTTAAGCTCCTGTGTAGTCATACGGTATGAAGCTCGTTAAATAGGCTCGACACCTGGTATAAGATCAATCTTGAAATCAATGTCATGTTGAGGTGGCATTCCTAGAATCTCATTGGGAAATACATCTACATACTCCTAAAGTATCGGGTGGCTATCAAGAGAAATCTTCTCCTCACTATCACCCAACTCCAAGTCATCTACTATCACTACAAATAACTGACATCCCTGATCTACACATCTCAGCTGCATAGCCGAGATCATCCTCAATGATATGGGTCTCTGAACTCTCACTATCTCAACCTCTCTACCAGATACATCAAGGCATCAAATTTTCTTACATCAATAGTCAATAACGGCCCTGTGAGCCTCAAGCCAATCCATCCCTAAGACAATGTCATATGACCCCAACTGTATAATGTGGAGGTCTACTGTAGTGTGAAAGGATCCAATCTCCAATCTACAATCAGGTACTAGGGAATGAGTTGCAACTTTAATACTGGAGGCCAATTTGACCTGTCATTTAACGTCTTGCTTTGCTTCCCTCAGTCTACAACACACCACGACAGACGATGAAATAAAAGAATCTAATGCTCCTGAATCAAATAAAATGGTAACCCTATTACCCTATAACATACCAAAAGTCTCTACCACTATGCTCTGGTGATCAACCTGGCAGTTATCAACCGCAGCAAATACTCGATGACCTCTACCCACATCTCCAACAGTTGGCTCTAATGTCGTTGGCCTCTAAGTATAACCTGATGTGCCCTTATTGGGACACTATCGTGCTATATGACCCTATTGGCCACAAGCAAAACATCCTATACTCCTACCAAATCCTCTACCTCCAGTAGGCACGCTCGACTGTTGAACGCTACCCCTAGTATAGGTAGACTATGTACTCTGTGTCAGTTGCTCAAAGTTGGGGTGTTTGTTTCACCTCCAATTCCTGTCACCCCCTAACTAATATCTATCTCCCTGTCTCTACTAGAAATTCTTTCATTTCCCATATGAATTTTGTTGCTGATTGTTCTGTGAAGGCACCTGTTGTGTCCTAGGTGGTTCAGCTCCTTGAGTCTTGCCACTACGTGAAATAGGTCCTGTAGCTAAAGCACTGCCTATTTGTACCCCAGTATGGCCACCCAATGCCATCACCAAGTTCTCCTCCACCAGTCTAGCCTTCTCTACCGCTGTCTCCATAGTCTTGGGTTTGAAAACCCAAACACAACCACTGATCTGAGCATTTATACCCCTAATGAAGTGTTGAACAAGCATCCCTCATCATCTCCAATGCCAACAAACTGCTTGAGCTCATAAAATCAACACTCATATTGTTCCACTGACATGGCCATCTGTCGTAGAGCATGAAACTCGTCTCCACGACGTTGTTTCCAATGGTCAGAAAGGAATCTAACTCTAAACCTCTCTAAGAACATATCCCAAGATACAATATTAATATCAATATGGAGATTTTGCTCCTCTAATCTCCACTAGGTAGATGCAAAATCTCTCAAGTGCATGATCACACATTTGGCCTTGGTGTTGCTACCATAAGGGTGCATAGAAAAACACTGATCTAGGTCTATCAACCATGTCTCAACCTCTAATCCACTGCCTAAACCATCAAATGTAGGTGGATGAGCTCTAAGTAGGTCTCTCATGTGAGCGGCTATGTCTACCTCTGGCTGTGCTGGTACCACTCTCTCACCCAAATTAATCTGATCTTTGTCCTGCCTTGGCCCAAGGCAAGCAAGAGTCTCCTCTAACAAATGATGCAACTGAGTGCCCTCGATCCCTGGTGGATCCTAATTCTGATCACCACCTCCCGAAGCATTTTGGGAAGCCTGATGTTCCTCACGATATGAGTCATGGGGAACATGGGGAGGTGAATCATGCTGACTACCTCCACGACTACCTCCATGGCCACGACCACGACTGTGACCTTGCCTGGGTGGCATGATCCTACACAGACACAACAAGGTATAAGACAAGGTACACAAACTTAAATCCTATGCAACTAACAACTTAATAGGTTCAAATTTATCCCAGAGCACCCAGTGTTTAAACTTGCGCTCTGATACCATGTGTAATGCCCTGCCACGTAACCTTAAAGAATGACACAAACACAATGAAAGCATAGCAAAAAAAAATTTAAGTGTAATTATAACATGTAATGTGAACTGCACTTAACACATAGATTCTCTAAAGTACATGACAATGCAATACATTCGAATCCCATAAACAAAAGTAATCTAACCATAGCATATAAATATTACTCATGAAATTAAATTTCATATATCTAAAGCATTTAATTCAACTCTTAAGATACAAGTACATTAAGAATCATTTATATCTTGCATTCATTCTATAAAATAGTTACAAAGCTTATATCCAAAATGAGGAAGTGTAATGCCCCACCACACAACCCTAGAGCAAGCTGTAATTAACTACTCAAATGCACAATTTTTTTTTTCTTTAAGTACAATTAACATGCAAGTTTACTACCCATTGCCAACAACCTCTAAGGTTACGAGACTGAGATTAAATTTAAAACCCAAACAAAAAACATGAATTGAATCCATAACATCTATTTACTTAAGAAATTAAGACACATACATTCCATACATGATAAATTACATCAAAGAATAAGAGATACCACATGATTTCAAATAACAATCATTTAACAATAAGATTACAACTCTCATTCCCCGAATGAGGTAAATCCAATAAGCATGGTTACATATTACAACTTTCCACCTCGATAACAAATGAGGGGTAATAAATTACAAGATCAACTGAAATGAATAAAGCATGAAATGAACTGGATCCCACGAGCTCTCCAACTAGAAATCTCATCCACATGAACAAGAACTGGGGACCCAACAGTGTAAGGTGCACATTGCACCCAACCATGTGGTACTCAAAGGACCAACCCCCGTGCTAGGAGATAGTAACAAGGATTCCTAGACAAGCCCATCTACCTCTAGACATAGGTTGACACATACTAACTCATACTGACACAACCAATCATAGGTACAACACAAGTACAACTCTAACATGGTCACATTGCTTCTAGACAAAACAAATCGAGTATGTTAAGAAACCATACACACAAAATCACATACCAACTGTTGTCGTAGAAAGAGTGTCATCACACAACTCGACATGGGATATCCTCTGGGAATATTCATAGGCTCCGACCCCCATTATGGGATATCCTGGTGGCCTCAACCGAATCCCGGCCCCCATACTCACTCATGCAGAATCAAATACCTCTCGTAAAGACAAAATAGATGACCTTTCCATTCCAGGCCTTCCCACTCATCCCAAGCCTATACGAGCACCTGTGTCTATGAGTGAGGCTAAATTATCTTGATTCTAAGTTTGAAATACTACCCAAAATTCTAAGTACATTGTTTTAGTTATCACTTGATTAAACCACCTCCAAAGGTTACCCAGTTTACCTCTTTGGGGTTTGGTGCTTAACAGAAGCCACTCTTCTACTTGACAACATACCAAACAAAACCAATCACCAAGGGTGCCAAAGTGCATACAAACTAGATAAACAATCACCCCAACTCTAGGAGGCAACATATAATGAAACTCACTCCAAACAATTAGAGGCAACAAAACACATAATCCACTCCTTCCAAAGGAGGCACAAATCATCCCCATTCATGAAAACTAGGTAAAATACAGACAACGCACCATGCACTACCCAAGGGATTCAAAACAGGTTGAAAAACATAATACGACAACCCCAATTAATTAAAAACCCCATATGGAAGACTTATTAACCCCTACCAAACAATTTCCCCCAAAGTGATAACAAAAGAAATTACATTTGAAAAGGCAAATAAATAGGAATTAAATCTACTTTGGATTTCCTAAATCCACTTCCTTTAATAACATTCAATAGTTTATTGCCACAATAAAACTAATTAAATTATGTCTCTTTCAGACAAAGGATAAAATTTAACTAGATATTTAATTCCCTAATTGCTCTTAAATAGTAATAAACATTTACTTCTATGATCCAGAACCTATCATTTAAAAATAACTATTGGTCCTTTGCAAAATAAATCATTTTAAAATCAATTAATCTCGCTATTAAACACCTTACATTTAAATCCAATATTTGTCCTTTCAAATATATTATTTTAAAATAAAATCAATAATTTGACTATGAACACAATATTTTAAATTCCTCGATTACACATTTCATGAAAATAACTAATCTTATCATAAATTCGTTTGCAACCAATAAGAACTATAAATAATTAATAATCGCTTTCTTAAAAATTTTATTTCATTTAAAGCAAATAACCATTTCTCTTAAAATCATTACATTATTAAGTAACTATTTAAGCATTCAAATGACAAGCAATAATAAATTAAATCTAAGGGTCTACTTTAGTTTCCCGATAATATTTAAATATAAAAATCTCATTTCCCCATTAGAATCTTTTAATTATTAAATAAATATTTGTGCATAGACATGCATCTCTATTAATTAAATATTCATTTAAATAAGAATGTGTTTCTATATAAATTTAACATCCATTTCTCATATTTAAATATTCATTTATTTAACCATGTGCACATTATCCATTTTCCTTAATTAAACAAAAAGATCAAAATCAATCTTAAAATAAAAATCATTTCATTATAAAATCAATATTCACATCAATAAAATAATCTTAAAATAATTATATTTAAATACAAATATATGTTTAAATATATAATTATAAAATAAATTTAAATTCCAACTTATTATTATAACCCAAATATTTTCCAATTAAAAATGCAAATAATATATATATATATATATAATATATATATATATATAATATATTATATAATATATATGTATATATATATATAATATATATATATATATATATAATATATATATATATATATATATATATATATATAATATATATATATAAAATATACATACATATATTTATAAATGATAAAACATATATATAAATATATATTTATATAATATATATTATATATATATAATATATATATATATAATATATATATTATATAATATATATATATATATAAATATAATTTAAAATATATATAAAAACATTTTAACAAAAAAAATCCAACGCCCACAGGCTGGGACCTAGGTTCCTGCCAGCCATACTATCCCCCATATGGGGTCGGGCCTATGGGGAGTGTTAGTGCCCCATAGCCAAATGCCTCCCATATGTGGTGCTGCTCCCCTAATTATTTTTTTTTTTCATAATTTTTTTTTAAAAACAAAATAAATTCTTTCCCCTATTCTGAAAGAACATAATTTTTTTTTATAAAAATTTCACCAAAATGCTAACAAATTTGAATACATAAGAAATATATGTATATATATATATATTCTCATATATATATATATATCTAAATTTCCATTTTACAGCCAAACTGGGCAAATTTTCTACAGAAATAATTACACAGCAAAATCTTTTTCAAACACAAATTCTCAATTTCAATTTCTAAATTGAAATGGAAAAGTAAACTTAAATCCAAACACATAAATTTATATATTTTCCTTTTGTTTCCTTTTCCAATTTTTCTATTGTTAAAATTTCATTTGCCAAAATTTCTATTGTTTTCTCTACAGAAAATCTGAGATTTTCTCCATTATACTACAGAGGTTTTGAAGAATTCAAAGCAAGTTTTACAACCTCTTAAAAATTAAAATCAAAGCATCTAAACAAATAAGGCCATTAAAGGAACCTGTTTTGAAGCTTCAAGAAGAAGAGGACTGAAGTTGAGCTTCCCTGCAAAATTCCAATTTTCCAAAATTCTTCCAAAGCCTTCACTCCAAATCCAAAAATGTATCCAAAACAAAAAAAATCCTTCCTTCTTCACAACAAATTTTTCTCCAAGAATGAAAATATCCCCCCATCTCTTTTTTTCCAAATTTAGTCAATATCCTCTGAAATATCCAAGATATTTTCTTTTTTCCAAAAAGGAAAAATATATCCATTCCTATCCTCAACCCTTAGTCAACATTTTACAAAAATCCCCCTTTCAAACACCATAGATATTTTTTTGCATTTACAATATATTTTGCATTTTAATAATTTAAAACAAAATTCCATTTCAAATAACTTTAAATCTTTTAATTTATGCATTTACAAGATATTTGCATTTTAATACTTTAAACAAAATTTAAATTTCAAAATAGATTTAAATCATTTACTTTATGCACTTTTCAAATATAATTAAACTATTCACTTAATAGATTTAATAGATTAATTTATTTACTCCACAACTAAATTTATTTGATTAAATTATTTACTTAATAAATAAATTTAATTACAAAGATTAAATTACTTTACCACATACATTAAATTTAATTAATTAGATTAAATTAAAAGTTTTTAACAACTTTACTCTAAAATAAATAAATAACATTTAAAACATACAATCATTAATTTTCACATATAATTCCCACTGATAATAAATGATCAAAACATCAAGAATGGCATGACTCAACAACCAACAAAACACAAATTGACAACACACTATGACAGGGTTGTGGTTTGACAAGGAAACCCCGTTACTATCTCCCAATTCACAATACCGTTGGATTATGGACATGCTCAAACCTGTGAAACTAGATGGAGACGATGTCATGTACCTGCAATCCTGTAATCAAAATGAATGTCATACATGGATAAAACATAATAGTCACACCGTGAAGAGAAATCACAGAATCACAGAGCGCTCGCATGCGAGTGATGTAATCCCATCCCCTTCACCAATACAATCACATCAAGACTAACGAAAGTAAAGCATCATTAATCAACAGATAAACATATATCAATATTAACAACTATACTAATCAAAAGCATAACATGAAACATAACATCCATAAAGTGCATCATCTCAACACAGAATAACATCCACATCGCTCTAAAGCTAGCGATCATAAGATAATAACAAATATCAAGGTCTATCATAGTAAAAGTACTGTCTAACACATATACAAATCTAAACACATAATAGTAACAACTGGAGAGGCACTACAGGAAGTTCAAATAATAATGTTACAATTACATGATACAAAAATCCTCCTCGAATATAATGAGGAGTAATAAATATACAATTATCCACTGATACAAAGAACAAAAGAGATGATATGTATCAACTAGAACATATAAGCTCTCCAATCTGGAAGATCCCACTTTCACGAATATGGAGTGGGAACCCAATGGTGTATGGTGCACGTTCCTACCAACCAAGTGGTACCCGAAGGCCCGCCCCCCATTCTAGGAGATAGTAAAAGGGCTCCCTAGGCAAAACCTACTACCTCAAGACACAGGAAAACTCAAGACTAAACTACACAAGTATAACACATAACATGAAGGTTACATTGCTTCTAGAGTAAGAATCAAGTACATCAATTGAACACTTAAATCATTGTCATAGGAGGAGTGTCATCACAAAGTTGCATGGGTTACCTTGGCGAATCTTCCTAGGCCTCGACCTCCATCTTGGGTTACCCTGGTAGCCTCTCACGATTCTCGACCCCACATGCAAATCGATGCGGAATCAAATATCTTTCAAAGAGACAAGATAATGGTCTTTCCATTCTAGGCCTTCTCATCTCATCTCAAGTCTAAACAAGCCCTTGAGTCCATGAGTGAGGCACAATTAACAAGTTAAATGTTTTAGACTACCCTTTCCCCTAATACATTTGTTTAATTTTCACTGATTTAACTAAACTCTCACATGCGTTACTTTGGTACCACTTTGTGTGTCAACCCCCATGGAGAGCCACTCCCCTACTAACAACACAAGGATCTAAACCAATACTAAAGGGTAAACACGGTGCACGAAAACCCATAATAAATGCCCAACCATAAAGAAAGAGACACCACATCCTCGTTCGTAGTAACTGGGTGATAAACTGAAGTATAACCAAGTGCACTACCCAAGGTAAATAAAGGGTTGAACTACAAATCACAACAACCCCTCTTCATAAAAATAACATCTGGAAGACTTACAAGTACAACAATCCAATTTCCCCCTAAAGGTAAATAGAAGAAATTACAATTTAAATAGATAAGTTCAAGCAAAATATAAATCTACTATTAGGATTTTCTAAATCCAATTTTGAAAACAATAATACATTTCTTAAATTAATTTAACTTAAAGCAATATCATTTACAAACAATCAAGAAATTAAATCTAATTATAAAACTTAATTCCTCAATTACATCAATATAAAAATTCATTTTCCCTTTTTAAATTATTTCATACTAAAGATATCCAATTCACACATTTGCATGGTTTTATTAAAAATATACATTTAAAATATATTTATATTAAATATATATACAATTTTAAATATATTAAAATTAAATATAATTTTCCAACAAATAAAAAAATACAAATATATTTAGATAAACATATATATATATATATATATATATAATATATATATACTTACATATATATATATATATAATGTTGGGGGTGACCCTTTGGTGAAATGGTGGGGCTTCTTGCCTGTAGTGGCAACAACCAAGGTTCAAACCTCACGGAGTCGCTCTCTACCATGTCAACAATTGAGACTGGGGGAGACCCTGTGGTGAAATGGTGGGGCTTCTTGCCTATAGTACCAACAACCAAGGTTCAACCTCACGGGGTCACTCTCTACCATGTCAACAATTGAGATTGCTTACCCTCAATTTTAAAGGGGCGACCCTTTTATAATATTGGGGTTGGGGCCCTAGCTTAGTTGGCTAAATCTTTCCTATTGCAGGAGGTTGGTCACGAGGTCTAGTCTCCCCACCCCCGTGGTACCGGAGAGTGTGTCGCACTAGCGCCGCCGGTCACGTTAAAAAGTTTACCAAGCGCACTACAGTTTATATGGGGTCGTGCTACCCGATTCCCGAAGTCTAAAAAAAAAAAAACCTTAAAATAAAGCGAGATTGCAAGTTTTTTTATAAGGAGAATGAAGGTTTAATTGGGGGTTGTTTAAAACAGCCAGCCCATGAGGGTCGCGGTTGTGTTGGCAACCTAGGTGTTGCCTGTGAGGGCAGCGCCAACTGTCTCCACAGTTGTTTCCCTTTATGGGGGCGGCTGTGGGGGTAGCCCCCAATACCTCCCCCAATACTATATGCAAATAACTTTATACAAAAATAAAATCTACGATTTCATAATAAATCTGCCGTACGAATTTTTCTTCTGGATTTTTAAATAATTTTTTTTCCAGAATGAGTTTCTACAGAACAACTTCATAAAAAATAAACATATATATATATATATATCAACACGAATGACCCAATCGGGAAAATTATTTTCATAAAAGCTTTCTACAGGAAGTATTTAGAAAATTTCATAGAGGTTTTTCCAATTTTCCTAGCCAAAGAAAACTAACTGGAAAAAAAAATTTAACTGATATTCTTCTACATTTTCCCCAATTTTTTAACAGGAAGATTTTTGAATCTATTCCCACAGAGACTTATAAATTTCTCTATTATTTTCCTTTGGGGTTTTCTATTGTTTTAAAATAATTTTCTACAGAGGCTCTCTAATTTCTCTATAAAATTTTCTACAGAAGCACTAAAATATTCACGAAAAATTTTCAAACACAAAACCTTACAAATTTATAAATAATTAGAAGCTTCTACACAAATTACAAATTCTTTTGTACAGACAATCTTTCTAATTTGCAAAACAATAACAATAATTAAAAGAACCTGTATCCGGAAGCTTGAGGAAGTGATGTTTGATGTAAAGCTTCGCTTGTAGATTCCAATTTTTCCAAAGCTTCCTCCAAGAATTCACTTTTCCAGAAGAAGAAAACCAAAAACTAGAGCCCAGAAACTTTTCGAGAACTTCCTTTTCAATTTTTTGACAACTTCTCCAAAATATCTTTTTCCATTCCCATGAAGTAACTTCTTACCTCATTCAGTTATTGCCAATATTCTCTCTGAGAATAATTTCTAAACAAGAGTGTTTAATTAATTTTCTAACACACATGCCAAATATGAAATATCTTTTCAACCAACTCAGATATTTCCCTTTTGATATTTACAATTTTGATATTTACAAGAAATTTATGCTATTTTAATAATTCAAACTTCACAAATTAACATTATCTATTTTATGCAATTTATAATTCAAATTCACATAACAATTTCTAATCAAATTTAATCTAATTAACTTAATTACTTTATAAAATGAATTTAACCACAAGGATTAAATTACTTTACAAAATAATTAAGTTTGATTAATTAAATTAAATACAAAGCTTCTAACAATATTAATTAAAATTAATTAAATAAACACTAAAATCATTAAAAGCATTAATTACCATTAATTTCCAACAAAAAAAACCTTGCAAAATAAATAAATGACAAGGAAAACATGGACAACATGACAACATAACACAAAGCATACCGAACAAAGATTGACGACACACTATGACTAGGGTTGTGATTTTACAAGGAAAACCCCATTACTATCTCCCAATCAACTATTTTGTTGGGCTATGGACACATTCAAACCTATGAATCCAGGTGGAGTCAATGTCCTATACCTGTAATCCTGCAATAAAACATATGTCGTACATGTATATATCAATTATGAACAATCACACTGTGAAGAGAAAATCGTGAAATCGCAGGGCACTCGCAAGCGAGTGAATTGCAGGGCGCTCGCAAGCGAGTGATGCGATCCCATTCTCTTCACCAATATAGTGTCACATCAAAACTAACAAAATCAAAACATCAATTAACTATAGATGAACATATATCAATATCATCTCAAATAAACAACTATGCTAACTAGAAAGCATGTCACAAACAATAATCATCCATATAGTGTACCATCACACCTAAATATAAAACCATCATCGCGGTAACACCCCTCCAATTTGTCCTCCGTTTTGGTCCTCCATTTTGTTATGTTTTTCTTGTCAGCTCAAATACTATGTTAGATTATGTTTTATGTTATTGTTATTCTATCACTGACAGTGGAGCGATGATAGACTATATTGATGTGATTACACATTTATGCATGGTGATTATGTTTGACATGTTTCATGTTGCATAGATGCTTAGTTGAGATGACATTGATATATATGCTTCGTGAAATGTTTAATTGATATTTTATCATGTCAATCATGTGTGACTATATTGGTGAAGGGGACGGAATTACATCACTCACATGCGAGCGCCCTGTAATTTCTACGATTCTCTCTTCATGGTGTGTATACTTTATTATCTGGATACATGTACAACGTTTGCTTGTTTACAGTGTTGCAGGTACTGGACATTAGCTTCACCTGGTTTCACAGGTTTGAGTGTGTCCACTACTCAACAGTAATATTGGGAGATAGTAACGGGTTACCTAGTCATACCTTTACCCTAGTATAGTGTGTCATTAGTTGAGTCTTGGTCGTATTCTTTGTCTTTGTTGTTTTGGGTATTTTATTATTGTACAATTTAATTTTATAAATTAAATGTATATGTTTGATTTAAATATTTAATTAATGGAATTAATGTGGTGAAGACTTTAGAATAAATTAATTAATTAATTTAATTTAATTGTGTTGTTGAGTAATTTTTATTATTAAAATAAATGGTAATTAAATAAATAAGAGTATTTAAATTGGTTGCAATTAGTAAATTGTTTTATTTTTATTTAAATTTGTGGAAATATATTAATTGTTTTATTTTTATTTAAATGCACATGGTTGGAAAATATCTTTGGTTGTTGAGGGAAAAAATATTTTGATTGGGATAACTGTGAGTTAGAAATTGGTTATCTTATTGTTGTAAATTCATTCTCAGAGGAAAAAGATTTGGGAAAAAGAAAGAAAGTTGTTTCACGGGAGTTTTTGTGGGGGTTGTTGAAAATTGGTGAGGAAATTGTGGATCTCTCTGAGGAATTTGTTTTAGAATTTTGTTGTAGAATTCTTGGTTGTGTATTGTTGTATTTTCTGGAAAGAGGCAATTGCATTGAAGGAAGCTTTGGCTACATTGGAAAATTGAAGCTACAGAGAAGCCTGGCAATATTTTTTGAGGCAACATTCTTTTGGAACAGGTTCCTTTACTATTTTTGTGAATTATGAATTGAAAAGTTGTTATATTATTGTAATGCAATTTGGAAAATGATAGGAAATGATTTTCAATACTGTAGAAGTTCTTGTTTCTTTCTGTTTAAAAGATTGCCTGCAAGAGGAACCTTTGTAGAAAACGATTAAAAAATCCTCTGTGTTGTTTGCTCATTTGGAAATAGATGATATAAAGGGAATCATAAATCTTTGTAGAAAAACCTTCATTTTTACTTTGATTTCCCATTGCTTTTAATTAATTGGAAAATGAAACCTCTGAGTTTTCCTGTAGAAAACTTCTTCTATGTAATTTATTTGCTCAACTTGAACCTGTGATTGGATTAATTGCAT
>VDFB02140122.1:0-15356 GCA_007258455.2 Sequoia sempervirens | reverse complement strand
TGTTAAGACCATTGATGCCCACTTCTCAACCTTCCTCATGATTATTCTCTCATGGAATGCAAGGGGGTTGAATAGCACCTCCCGTCAAAAGGCAATTTAGGATTTGATTGTGGTTCATTCTCTAGATTTCTTTTGTGTTTAGGAGACTAAGCTCTAGGTGGACTTCATGCTTCAGTATGCTCCTTGTATTTGGTTTTCTGGTCAGTGTCAGTGTATTGGTTCTAGTGGAAACTCTGGAGGTTTGGCTCTTTTCTGGGATCCACGTAAGGTTATTCCTTGTTGGTGGATTTCTAGCCATTCATATATTTCTATGGTGGCTTTGGTTTTGGAATCTGGTGAGACTATTTTGGTTAGTAATGTTTATGCTCCAATTGACATCCGTGGAAAAATTCAGCTTTGGGCCTATATCAAGTTTGTTAGGTCTTGTGCACCTTATTTTCCTTGGATCTTAGCTGGTGATTTCAATTCTGTGTTGTGTTTGGAGGAGAAAAGAGGGGGGGGCTTGCCTAGGCTTGGTCCTACTTCAAATATTTTTTGAGAAAATGTGGATTCTCTTCCTCTTGTTGATGTTAAACCTTCTAATGGAATATTCACTTGGAATAATAGATGGAGTGGGTCAGAAGCGATAGCTGAGCAGTTGGATATATTTCTTGTTTCTAGTTTTTGGGTGGGTGGCAGCATAGTCACTTGCTCTGAGATTCTTGATTGGTGCGGCTCTGATAATTGACCAATTAAGTTTTCTGCTTCTTCTTTTCCTACTCCAAAGAATCCTCCTTTCAAATTTTAGCCTATGTGGCTTCGAGATTCTTCCTTGTATGATCTTGTTGCTTAGTGGTGGCAGGATGGAGCCCCTGCGTATGGTACAACTATGTATTCTTTTGTTAAGAAGATGCAATATGTCAAGTATCATCTTAAGCGATGGAATAGGTCATGTTTTGAAAATCTTCGGGCAAAGAAAAGGGAAGCGCAGGATCGTCTTGCTATTATTTTTTGCCAAATTTGGGATTTGGGATTTTCGGAGGCTCTTGGACATGCTGAGTCCCAGACTTTGAAATTGATGGAGGAGTGGGAGTTTCATGAGGAGATTTTCTGGAAACAAAAGGCTTGGATTGACTGGATTCAAGAGGGTGACATGAATACTTCTTTCTTCCATCATTCTGTGCAAGCTCATTGGAATAAGGGTTATATCTCTTCTCTTGTTAATTCTGAGGGTCTTTCAATTTCTTCGCAATAGGCTTTGTCTTGAGAGGCTCGTCAATTTTATTCTGCTCTGTTTATTGAGGATTCACCTCCTGCTAAGGATGAAGAGAATATGGTCCTTGCTTGTATTCCTTCTTTGATCTCTAATGATTTGAATGCTTCTCTTACTCATCCAATTACTTTGTTTGAAGTGGAGGAGGTGGTGTTTGGGATGAATAAGGGAAAAGCTCCTGGCCCTGATGGTTTCCCAATTGATTTTTTTCAGGAATTTTGGGATATTGTGAATCTAGATTTGTTGGAGGTTGTTCGGGAGTCTCATCATAGTAAGTAGATGCTTCAAGCCCTGAATACTAATTTTTTGGTTCACATTCCTAAAAAGGAAGGTACTGATACACTTGAATTCCTTAGACCTATTGTGCTCTATAATGCAGTGTATAAGATTATTACGAAATTGATTGCTGAGAGGCTTAAACCTTGTCTGCCTATTGTTATTGTTTGAGGAGCAAGGAGGCTTTGTGTTGGGATGTCAAATTCTTGATGGGGTGGTGGTAGCCTCTGAGGTCATTCATTCCATGGCGACCTCTAAGGATAGGTCTATGTTCATCAAGTTGGATATGGCCAAAGCTTACACCAGAGTTAAATGGAGTTTTCTATAGAAGATTCTGTTGGCCTTTGGTTTTTCTTTTGATTGGATGAGTTGGACTTTGAGTTGTGTGACTTCTTCCTCATTTTCAGTTATTGTGTTCAAATGGTGAACCTTCAGAGCTTTTTGGTGCTACCAGGGGCCTTTATCAGGGGGATCCGCTCTCTCCTTATCTATTTATTATAATGGCAGAGGGGCTGGGTTAGTTTCTTAAATTTTGGGTTTCTCAAGGCTTGATTCATGGTTGGTAGTGGGGTTTGCATCTGCCAACGCTTTCTCATCTCTAGTTTGTGGATGACACCTCTCTTATGGGGTTGGCTTGTATTCAGGAAGCTGAATCCTTTAGGAAAACTTTGGATATCTACCTTGTTGCTTCGGGTCAGAAAGTCAATGAGCATAAGTCTTCTATTTTCTTCTTTAATACTCCTTAGGCTATCCAACGACGGATTGCAACTATTTTGTGATTTCAAATAGGGTCTCTTCCCTTTGTTTATTTGGGTATTCCTCTCGTTGTTGGTTGTCTACCCAGGTCCTCCTAGCAGATGTTGCTTGATAAACTGCAGTGAAAGGTAACTCATTGGACTCATTAGTGGTTGTCTACTGCTACTAGAGCGACTCTTCTCAAGTCTGTTATCTAGGTCCTTCCCATCTACAAATGCTTTGTTCAAGCGACCCCTATGTATTTCCTTAAGGAGTTTGATGCTCTCACACATCAATTTCTTTGTAGTGGTAACTTGTTGTCTACTAAGTGGAGCCTTGTTAGGTGGGAATCTATGTGTAGACCAAAGCAGGAGGGTGGCCTTGGTTTACACTTTGCTATTTTGAACGGGAAAGTTCTTTTGCTAAGATTTACTAGTGTTGGTGTACCAATCAACACTAGTTATGGTCCCATATTCTCAACTATAAATATATTAGGGGTGTTTCTTCTTTTGAGGTTTCTCGCTATCCTCTGGAGGGGAGTGGTTCTATGATTTGGCATACATTGAAAGTTGGGGCACATTTGATTAAGCGTGCATTTTTTTTGATATGTCGTTCCGAGTCACATGCTCTTTTTTGGCTAGATTCTTGGGATGGTCACCCACCTATTCTCTCTAATTTTCCTCATCTCCAATCCCTTTGTGATGTTTTTACTACGACTGGCTGGGATACCGTTGCACATTATAAGGTTGCATAACATTGTGGATCGACTGAAAGCATCAATCTGAGTGGCCTCTTGGGGGGTCTAAGGGGGATAGGCATGAGCTGGCTCAACTTCTGGCTTCCTGTGCTTGTAATTCTTTGAAAGGACCTGATGTCTTGGCTTGGGATGGTTCTGATTTGTTCGGGAAGTACTCTGTGTTTGCTGGTTATAAGCAGTTTGGTAGGCAGTTGTTTGGGGATATTGAGGTCCCTTGGTGGAAGCAAGTTTGGCACAAGTTGTCGTGGCCCAAGTGCAATTTCTTCATGTGGTTAGTGGCTCAAAACTGATGTCTTACTTGATATAATTTATGTAATCATGGTTTCCAAGGCCCTTCAATTTGTGTTTTGTGTCGTAACTATGAGGAGAATGTCTCTCATCTCTTCTTCCAATGTTCCTATGCTAGGGAGATTTGGCATCTTTGGTGGAGGGTGTGGAATACGCCATGTTGGCATGTTTCCTCATTGGCCGAGTTTGTGGATCGGTGGGGCAGGGCCCCTGTTTCTACTTCCTTTCTTCAAGCTACTTGAGCTCTTGGTCCATCCTTTATTATCTAGAACCTTTGATTGGAGAGGAATTGTCATATTTTTCAGGATGTGATGTTGGCGACTCCTCGCTTGTGGTGGAAGATTTTGCATTCTTTGGGAGAGACTGTTGTGGCTAAGTGTGATATGATAGAATCAGTGGATCCTTGTGGTGTTGTTTGTTGTAATCGCCTTCATCTTCCTCTTCAACAATGACAACTCATGCATAACAGATGTAGACATCCTACTCCGAAGGTGAATAGGGAGGGGCGATGGTCTCCTCCACCTTAGGGAGTCTTAAAAATCAACATGAATGGCTATTCTTGAGGAAACCTTGGTCATGCTGGAATTGGTGGTGTTGGCCGGGATAGCTCTGGAGATGTTCAATTTATCTTCTCTGTTTATAAGAGTCTTCATACTAATAATTCAATGGAGGCTCAAACCATTTTATCAGTTGTGGAGCGTGGAAGTCAATTGGAGTGGCGAACTTGTTGAATAGGCAGAATTTAGATAATGTTAGCTGGCAATTGACTTTGATTGTTGAACAGATTCTCAACCTTTGTGCTTCTTTGGCGTTTGTTACTTTCACTCATATTCCTATAGAATGGAATGGTGTTGCTGATTGTTTGGCTAAATGGGCTTCTGATCATATTCATGATTGGAATTTGGTGGATCAGGGTCAATTACCCCCCGATCTCTCTCAACAATTGGATCACTTGGTGGAGATTGATAGGGCTATGTAATGCCCTTGCTTTGTACTTCTTCTTGGATTAATAAAATTTTTACCCCTCCTTTATGTTAAAGGTTGATCATTTTACCATTTCCATGTGACTATAGCATTGAGAAAGATCCAAGGATTCAATCCTTGCATGCCTGGACTCACCA
The DNA here is from genome assembly GCA_007258455.2 of Sequoia sempervirens. Lineage (NCBI taxonomy): Eukaryota > Viridiplantae > Streptophyta > Pinopsida > Cupressales > Cupressaceae > Sequoia > Sequoia sempervirens. Next base: position 10,927 of record VDFB02140122.1, on the reverse strand, counting down.
TTAGATCAACACATTTCCAAGGGTGAAGCCACAATAGTGGTTTACAATTTGATGGAGGAAGGAAAATTGAGAAAAAATGACCCCATGGCAATTTTTTTGATTTTGAGGGTTCGTACGAACTTGAAGGTTCACATGAACCAAAAATGCATTCGCTCAAACTAGGGTTTGAGCGAACCCATTCAATGCTTTTTCCACCCAAAAAAAATCAAAATACATGTAATCAAGGTGGTTCACTCAAACCAGGGTTCGAGCGAACCCCCCTAAACCCTGATTCTCCCCCTCAAACACAAACAAAACCTAATTTTTTACGCTTCGAAGGTTGGTTTAAGGATGAAAATGGAGGATTCTTCAAAAACCAAACTAGAATCAGGTAGTCCTCAGAATGAGCTATCCAACAAATATAATTTTAATTTGTTTTGGTTTCATTATGTCTTTGTTTTTTTAGTTTTATTAAACATAGGTTTTTCATCGAAAATGAAGGTCTTTGTTCTGCACACATGGAAAAATAGCAGATTATCAATTTTTTTTTTGAAAATATGAGTGCACCAGATATTGAAGTCCTTGATCCAACAAAAAAATTAATTGAATTTCGATAAATTCAAAAAAAGTTACGCATTATACGGTCGCGCTATGTCTGAATTGTAATTGGTTTGACTTTGAAACTTGATTAAAGAAAAAATATTCAATAAAAAAATTTCTAACCAAGTGGAAGCACTAGATATCAGAGTTACAAATCTAAATTTGAAAGACTTAGATTTTTATCCTTCATGGAAAAAAATTTATGCATTATACAGTGTGCATCACTTTTTTAAAATGTTGTTTTATGAAAAAATCCAGTTTTCGTGGGAGATGGGAAAAGAAGTGCAATCTGATTCCAAAAATTTTGAAAAAAATATTTTTAGAATATACAGGCAAAATATGACGAGACTCTAGTTTGCATCATCTTCAAATTCCTCACGGTTTAGCCGCTATAGGTGCCCGAATGTGAAGATTTAGTTAAAAATAATAATTTCAGTGTCCAATTTGGCCAAAAATTGTAAACCACTATTGTGGGATCACCCCCAAGTTATAAAGAAGTAGCTATCGTGAAATAGATGTTTGTTATTGGATGTCTCCTTGGCTAGTCGTAGATATTCAAGAAGATTTCTAAGTGAAGAAAAGTAATATGTTCTTCCTAGCTTAGGGTTTTCTCTCACCACATTTACTTGTGAATGTAATAAGAATTTGATAAGTGTAATGACACTTTAATGCATTGCAAATTATAATTTGTAGTAGTCTTTTCCTCATTTCATGTAGAGTTCTTGAAATTTAGGAAGGGATTATTAAGCATGTCTTAATATCAATATCATAGAAGAAAAAATTACAAAAAAAATTGTGATTAATCGCAAAAATAAAAAATTGGTAGGTTTGTTCACCCCTCCCCCCCTAAATTGTGTTTTTTAGCAAAATTATTGACTTGCGATTTTCAATGAGTTTTGGGTTTGTAAACATGTTAAAATAGGGAAAAATCACTTGCTTTATCCGTGTGATTTACCCACACAATTTTAACACTTTTAAGCTCGTAATTAGAATTTATAGATGTTTTTGTGCGACATATTTGCCATTTTGTTTTCAAAGAGTTTGTAGAAATTAGAGTTAGAAGTCATAATCATTGTGATAATGCATGGGAGGGTGATGCATTTGTAGCCTAAGGAAGAACAATGAAGTCAACACATTTCTGGTTTGTAAGGAAGAACAATAAGGTTGATGCATTTACAAATTGTAGGGAAGAATAACAATTTTTGTTCTTTAAGCCTTAAGGTGCCTTATCTAGAATGCAAGCCTCTCCAATAGATTATTTAGTATTTACTATTAATCATAAGTAGATTGACAAAAGTTATTTTTTAGCTAAAGTAAAGAACATGGGAACTTTTTTCCCTATATTTTGCATATGAAACAACATAATCAATCAATAAATATTAAGATTTAGTAAGATTCATGTCAATGAGTTATTCTTATATTTTGCATATTGTTTTGTAAAATTATTTTGGATATTCCAATACAAAGTGCAAAATATTAGAAAACATTATAATTGTTAATAATTACAGTAATGACCAGGAAACACTATCACTATAATTATGTCATATTGATTATGGTTGTTAGAAAAAGAAAAAAACAATTTTACAAAATATTATAATAAAAAAATCTTTGTTAAAATTTGGCATCTCCTTGCCACCTATTTTTATAAAATTTAGATCCTTATTTGTAATAGATTTTCTTGTATAATACAAATGTTCTATAGTCATCATTCTTTTTCATTTCCTCACTGCAATAATCAACAACAAAATAAATCGTTAGAATATAATTACATTGAAAAGGTTTTCCTTGTAGCTAAATCCAAGAACATGGGAACTATTTTTCCTATAGTTTGTATATGGAACAATAATATAATTGATTAATAAACACTAAGATTTAGTAAGATTCATGTCCATGAGTTATTCCTATATTTTGCATATTAATTTGTAAAATTATTGTGGATGTTCTTATACAATATGCAAAATATTAGGAAACATTATCTTTGTTAATAATTATAGCAGTGGTTAGGAAACATTGTTACTATAATTATGTCATACTGGTTATGGCAGTTAGAAAAAGAAAATAGTAATTTTACAAAACAATATGATGGTAAATAAAATCTTTGTTAAATTTTGACACCTCTCTATTGCCTATATTAATGAAATTTAGCTCCTTATTTGTGATAAATTTTCTTTCAAGTATACATGTTTCCTAATTATCACTCTTTTCATTTTCATTGTCATAACTAGTATGAAAAGCAAGACAAAATGATAAAAATATTGACCAATATGCTTCTTGAAAAATCTTATATAGACTTATGCTATTTTTTTATTTGAGATACTTATTTTGAGTTTGTCTAGTGCTAGGTGCACTTTTGTGCTTCTCAAATGTTTTTGTGCTTTTCTTTGCATATGCAGATGTCATTTTGTTTCATTATATACTGTAAATTGTTAGCATTTACTTATTACTTATGCACTATGAAGCATGCTTAGTGCAATGCAATGCAATATAATTAGCAATATGAATATAAATAACAAAAAGCTTAAATTTAGTAGTGGTTAGAAAAAATGAGATGACTCCTGAGCGAAGGGGCACGGAGAGATGCAGCTAGTATACATAGCATTGAGTGATTGATGAGAAAACAAAGCAAGCAAGCAAAAGTGAAGATGGCGAGGACAATGATGAGGGATATTAATGTTATACCGCTGGAAATTGTTGAGAAGCATGAAGGGATTCACAAGGATGACTTCTGGTCTTATATTTTGTCACTCCACGCAATCCAGACATCATCACAAAGTCTGAAAAGAGTAGCACCCTACGAAGCAGCGTTTCGCCGAATGGGGTGGGTGAATGTGAGTGAATATAAAAGTGAAATGGCAGGAGGTGTTCCTCAATTAACGGAGTTTGAAGAGACGGGAGAAGCAATGATAGTCATGTTGAGATCGGCAGTTCGCAGCTTCGAGCCCGACATACATCAAACGCGTCCATCCCCTAGTGGACGGGAGCATTTGGCTGTATCAATATACGTGGTAACTTGTGAGAAAAAATATCCTCAGTATCCCCATCCAAACGACGCTGTGTTTGTTCGGTGGGAAAACCCTGGCCCATTTATTCTGCCATTGGCGAGGACCCGGAATATATATGCACAATCTGTGTACCAAGTGTCGTATACAGTTTGGGGTAGTGATGAAAATATTAGGCATAGGCATTTGGGTCTTGCTCGCTATTGGGCTTCTCCAAGTGATGAGGATGAGTCACGATGATCACTCTTCTCCTCCTCTTCTTCCACAAGTTAGCTTAGGATGAATAATCAAATTATAATGATAAATTAACCTGTAATACGTGGATATATTGAAATTGTTGAAATAAAATCTTAAATAAGAATGTAGTATATTTTATATGTTAACTGTACAAGAGTATATGAATATTTCTAATGATAATGAGCTGGAACATTGAAATTATCAAAATTAAATTCTAATTATAAGAAAAAAATGTATCTCTCCAAAGATAACGAGGGACACATGATTGAAACTATTAGAATTAAATATTAAAAGAAGTGTGACATAATTTATATATAAACAATATAGGAATAATAATGAGTCATCTAAGATGAATGTAAATGATAGACAAATATGCATAAAAGTAAAGAAAGACCATTCTGGGTTCAAATAAAGACTCAATTTATCATACTCATCAATTTATAGTTGATAAAAGATATGATTGCTGATCCTTGTCGAACCATTTTCCTTGGTGAGCCAATTTTCCTTCTTTGGAAACTTAGTAGCAAGGCACAAATTGATTATGTGTGTTGTGTTTCTAGAATTAGATTTGATTGTACTGCTTATGGTTGTGTAGTTGTAAAAAATTATGGATTTTGAATATGGAGTATGGAATCAAATTTGTGCACGAGTTGGAGTGACATTATATGAGGCAAGAATTATTTTTTGAAATCTTAAAATCATACTACTCATAAGCATAATAATACACCTTAGATTAGTTTTGTTTATACCTTGGTGCCTATGTCAAAGAATAACTAACAAGCATCTAAAGGTACAACATCTCAAATTATCTTATCTTGAAAGGATGTATGACATATGCAAAATTGTTGTATGCCACCCGTAAGTTCACAGTTGCAAGGGTTGAACCATACCAACTTGTATGGTTGAGGTTGAGACATAGTTGAACTATTGAGCTATAACTTATGGACCAACTAGGACTCAAAATTAGGACCTTCCATTTGCTGCTAGAGTGCTCTACAAATTGAGTTATTGACCCATTTTTGGCAGGCCCTTCATCGATCTAGGTGTGGCTTATTTCCAATACCCCACTTAATTCACACTAATGATGCTTGGGGATCCTAGCTTGACTCCGATACCACTTGTTTTCTCCAATTCCAAGATATCATGTTTATGTAGGCCTAATCCTTTGACCTAATACTACATCTATTAAAAAACTACCATTGAATATAATTTGTCTTGGAAACATGATGTTACTTCTTCTATGCTCTATTGTGAATCCTTAAAATTAGTAGTAGATATAGATTCTAATTATTTTTCAATAGATGCTTGTGATTCCTAATCCATGTTAGAGTCTTCCTCATGATTCGTTCTTTGAAGGTCACCTTGAATATCTTTAAATTCCACCATTTCTTGGTCATTGGTAGGGATGTCAAGAGTAGGATACTCTTGTTTTGGATGAAGATCATCTACATGTCCATCAGAAGGAAGCATCTCATGGGTAGGGAAATGATCGTCATTTTTGAAATATTGGATGAATTGGAAGATATTCATTAAGTCATGAAAGTATTTCGGGGTAGTGAGCTCTTCATCTTGGCTTATGTCAGACAAACTGTCACAAACAAATTGGAAAATACTATGTAGATCATGATAATGATTTAAAGATATAAGATCTTGATCTTGAATCAATTTAGAACTAATTTTGTTATACTCAGGATTGTCTTCTTGACATGACTTAGGTGGATGGTATAGTATGGGTGAACGACTCTTTGCTAGCCTTAATAGTTTCAAATGAGGTGATGGGGGATTCTTTTTGCTTTGGAACTTCTTCAATATGCCTGATCATGAAGTCATATGAGGGAGTTATGTTGCAATCTGAGACATATTTAATGCCATTTTGATATGAAACATTGCTAGACACTGTTGATTGATCTTGATTATGCACTAAGAAAGTGTCTTGATACATGTTGAATTATTCATCTTATGATGAATTAGTAGTAAGGATATGTCCTCCTAAATTATCATAGGTATGATTTACATTGGTATATCTCAGTGTATTTTCAAAATATTTTGTATTCCCATGATCGAACATTAGATTTTTATAGATTCCTAAATCTTCATTCCTTGACTTTTGATTGACATTGACTTCTCCTTGATCAATAAGGTTTTGGATGAGATGTTTGAGTTTGATAATTTTTTTGTTTTATGACCTATTGCATGATGGTATTGGAAAAATTCCTTGTCATTGTACCATGATGATTTTACTTTAGATTCAGGATAATTGTGGTAATCAAGAAGTTTAATGTGTTTTTATTTAATCAATTTCTTTAGCATTGTTTTAATAGGTTCCCCTAAGGGAGTGAATTGTCACCGAGGAGTATTGTTTTGTCTTGGTAGTGGTCCTCATAAAGGATTGGCATTTTGGAATTTTTTTTGTGTGTTTTCCTATGTGTATGAGTTTGATGGTGCCTTGATAACAACCTTTGCATCCACCACACTATCATTAATAACATTCTTATTTTTGGCCCAAAATTATGATTTGTTGCTGTAACTAGATGGTTGGTTATAAGTTTGCATGGATCCCTTCGAAACGAGGGCCCTCTCAATGTTAAGCCCTTTGGATATGAGTTCTTAAAATATTGCTACACATTGCATTCTTAGTTGAAAGGCCAATTTTGTGTCTAAGTTTCCTATAATAATTTCTACTTGTTGCTTCTCAAGCATGGGCCATTTACACTTGCTTTCCTTGTGTCAACATACGCTTCTCCCTTTTTCTATTTTTAAGGGTATATAGTTCTTCCAAGGTTACGTCTATGTTAATGCTATAGGAAAAGTGTGCTACAAATTGATCTATTATCTCTTGGAAAGTTTTGATTCGTTGGGGTAAGTGTAAGAACCACTCTATGGATTGCCCTCCCAAGCTTCTTGGGAAGAGATGCATAAGATATGAATCATTGTATGAAACTTCCATGCATATGATGTATAATTGTCTAATATGTTCCTCTGAATTGCCATGTCCTTTGTATTTTTTGAACTTTGGTATTTTGAAAATTTGGAGGAAATTGTATCATTATAATGTTTTATCAAATGGGTATGGGTGTAGATATTGAACAATATATGACTTCTTATTTTTTCCCCATTTCAATGTATTAAATCTTTTGATTTAACATTTAAATTTGTGAGGATAAGTACATGGGTGGAACATTTGGATTATATGTGTTCTAAAAAATTTGATCTTAGTGTGGAGGAACATCCATGTCATATGAACTCTTTTGAAATTGTTGATTACCTTGAGGGAAAGGACCGTTTTGGTATTGTGGATTTCCTTGAGGTGTAAAACTAGTTTGATATTATGTATTTTCTTGAGGTGAATGACAATTTTGAAATTGAGGATTTCCTTGATGTGTGAAACTAACTTTTGATATTGAAACATAGAAAAATAGGATTTAGATCAAATATGTGGGATGAGGGACCTATTTTCCTTTATTTCATTAGGAAACGTGATCTCCACAAAGAATTGACTAACAACCCTTAGGTGAATCAACTTAATGTGAGAATCTTCAGATTTCCTTATGCTTCGAGGATGGGGGTCAAATTCAAACAAAACTTTTGGGAGAAAAACTAAAAATAGAAAATCAACCTAATTATGCCAATTCAAACTTGAAACAACAATATTGTAAGAAAGTTTAGAAGGTAGAAGAACAACTTCCTAACTAATCTTGAAAGGATAATACTACAAATTTTTTATAGATCTTTAATAGTTACATAAACTTAAACACAAATAGACATAAATATCATGCATACCACAACACAATGATTTACTTGGGGAAAACCCTTTCAGGAGAAAAACCCCACACTACAAAAGCCACCTAATATATTATTCAAAAATCACAAAGATTACAATATAATTTTAGAGCAAGCATCTCATAAGACTATCACCACTCTGAGATCTGGAGGCAACACGACCATTATTAGTTCATCTCAGAATACGTTGCAATACATAGTCATAATACAACACCCTCATAAAATAGGGCTTCCTTCAAGGGAAAGTCAAGCTAATAAAATATCATTCGTCAGATATGAGACATAATGATGGACGATCCAACTTTACAATAATAAAGTGTATATAAAATTTTTCCTTCAAGGGCACTGCCCCCAAACCCCCATCAGGGCACGCTATCCCTGGAAGACTAACTGGGGGGATGAGGGGGATGATCCCCTTGTATCCCTCGTGGGGGGGGATCCCCCCACAACCCCCCATTGTCGTCAACTGAACAATACCTTATGTATCAATAGTACCTTATGTAATTGAAAGGTTGAGACACATTTTCTCAAGAAATATCCCACTTGTCAAACACCTTGCAATGACAACGAAAGGGTTTCATCATCATCTCTTAATTGCTAGGGGCCGAAAGGACTATAATCCCTGAACACCATCTGAACTTCTATGTGCTCATAGGCTTAGTTAAAGAATTAACAACATTCATCAAAGTCTCTACCTTAACCAACTTCACCCTGCTATCTTTGACCATATCTCTAACAAAATGATACTATACATCAATGTGCTTGGTCCTGGCATGAAATGTTGGGTTCCTGGCTAGACATATCACACTCTAACTATCACAATAAATTATCACTACACCTTGTTTTATTCCAATATTTGAACATAGTCTCTTAAGAAAAATGGCTTCTTTATAAGTATGAGTAGTTGCCATAAACTCTACTTCAGTAGTGGACGAGGCAACCACAACTTGTCACTTACTCATCCAACTAATTGCACCACCAAATAAAGTAAACACATAAGCATTGGTGGATCTTTTGCTATCAACATCACCTGCCATGTCTGAATCCATATAACCATGAATATCAGGGGAAATCTCATCTTTAGTCATATTACTATGATAACATAAGGAATAATATGAGGTACCGTGCAAATATCTAAAGACTCTTTTAACTGCATCCCAATGAACTCTACCAGGATTATACATATATCTGGAAAGAACTCCCACTGCTTGGGCAATGTCTAGTCTAGTACAAACCATATCATACATCAAAATTTCAACTGTACTCTACTCATGTCTTCCATCTCTGATGGAGACGTTGGAAAATATAAAATAGATAATTTTCTTCCAACTTAAATAGGAACACACAATGGTCTACAAACCTACATATCAAACCTCTATAAAATTGAGTTGACATACTTACTTTGGCCAAGCCATAGCTTTATGTTCACTCCATCTCTTTTAATTTCCATCCCAAGAATGTGTTTAGCTACACCAAGATCTTTCATTTCAAATTTAGTAGCAAGTTGAGATTTCATTGATGAAATCATACCTTTCCCTCTAGACCAATAAATAACATATCATCAACATATAATGCAATAAACAGGAAAAGATCACCATTAGTTTTATAATAAACACAATGATCTGATTTAGAACACTCAAATCCAAAAATTAACACATGAGGTGATCCCACAATAGTGGTTTACAATTTTTGTCCAAACTGGACACTGGAATATTTTTTTTAACTAAATCTTCACTTTCGGGCAACTATAGCGGCTAAACCGTGAGGATTTTGAAGACGATGCAAACTAGAGTTTTGTGAAATTTTGTCTGTAGATTCTAAATATTATTTTTTCAATTTTTGAATCATATTGCACTTCTTTTTCCACCTCAAAACTAGTTTTTTTCAGAAAACAACATTTTTAAAAAAGTGACGCCAATCGTGATAACGCATAACTTTTTTTCCATGAAGGGTAAAATTCTAATTATTTTGAATTTAGATTTGTAACTCCAATATCTAGTGCTTCTACTTGGTTAGATAGTTTCTTAGTGAATATTTTTTCTTTAATCAAGCTTCGAAGTCAAACTAATTACAATTAAGACATAGCACAGCTGTATAACGCGTAACTTTTTTTGTATGTATCACAATTCAATTTTATTTTTTTTGTTGGATCAAGGACTTCAATATCCAGTGCAATCATAATTTTTTTTTTTTTTGATAATCCGCTATTTTTCCACATGTGCAAAACAAAGAGCTTTATTTTTGGTGAAAAATGTACATTCATAAGAAATAAAAAATAAATATAATAATAAAATTAAATTTATTTAAAATTATACTTTTGGGAAGCTTATAATAAGGACTACATACTAACAAAAATAAATTTTAAATGAATTCATTTGATCTCCCAAAAGGTAAATCAAAAATGGTTTTTTATCAGCATTTTGATAGGTGTAAAGTAGACTCCATTATAGGTATGGTTTAAAACTAGCGGGGTTCTATCCAAGGGGTTTGATCTAAGGTGGTTCAATCAAACTGTCTTCAATTGGGATCCTTTAAATGAAACTTTTCAAGGCTTAAATTATTATATTTTCTAAAAATAGGATTTACAAAATAAGAATCTCCTGTGAAATTGTAAACCACTATTGTGACAACACCTAGGTGTATATGTGTCAAATTTTTGGTACCACATCTTAGGAATTTGTTTTAGGCCATATAAAGAATTCTTCAATAATTTGCAAACCAATTTACTTTTACCTTTCACCATGTAGTGCTTTGGTCGTGTCATATAAATATCCTCCTCAAAGTCACCATGAAGGAAGGTAGTTTTCACATCCATTGCTTAACCTCTAAATCATAAGCAACAACAATAGAAATTAAAAATCTAATGGACGTCATTTTTGCAATAGGAGAAAATATCTCACCATAATCAACACCCTTAACTTGAGAGTAACCTTTTGCAACCAACCTTGCTTTGTATTTCTCAATACTTCCATCTAAACCAATCTTTTTCTTGAACACCCATTTGCAACCAACAAGTTTTTGTCCTTCAAGCAATGGTACAAGATCCCATGTATCATTCTTTTTCTTGAAAGCTTCCATTTCTTCATCTATAAAAATCTTCTAGGATTCTACATCATCCATACCTAATGCATCTTCTATTGATTTGGGTTCATCCATGTTAGGATGAAGAAGGACCAACATACAAGGATACTAGATGACTTACATTGACCTTTTGCTAAGACTTGAATATGACTTCATTGTGGGGTTGAAGATGTCCTATGGGTGTTGACCAAAATTAATTAAGGGAAAACTTCCCTTGTAAGGAGAGCAATTAAAGTTCTTTATGGTGAATT
>VDFB02140120.1:0-10482 GCA_007258455.2 Sequoia sempervirens | reverse complement strand
CTAAACTAAAAACCTCACCTTAAAACCTACCTAGGGGTCTTAATTGACCTCATTCACAACAAATAACCTCAAAAAAAATTTATTCCTTGCTAAGTATTTCAATTCTCAATAATTAGTGATCCAATTGTAGGCATAAGGTGGAGGTGCTCCTACACCACTATATAATTTAACCATAATATAACTAAGCCATATATGATATAATTTAACCATTATTCATTAAGTTTTCAAATAGTTTAAACATGCACAAGATGAACAAATTATTTCAATTCTTAACTTCTATATATGAAATTATCCAATAATCAAGTGTATGTCCATATACAAAAATGGCATCAACGCCAACTCAAGAAAAGTTTTACAAAGTGTGGCATATGTCGTCTTGATATCTATTCATAATATACATACCAAAATGTCTATCTCATCCTAAACTACTGGCGGATCATCAAAATGGAGCCTCTTTCAAGCACTCTTTGGCTATGAAGGTAACTGCACAAGAAAAATTAAAACCACAATTGAGATTAGTTATATTATATAATGTAAAATCGAATAATTAACATCAAAATCAATATACATTGAATTATAATTGAATTCTAAAATTGAAATCTTGATTACCTCGTATATATACGTATCTTCAAACCGTCACGAGTCCTACAATATGCCCCTCTCAAAGAACCAATCATACCAACTTTTTCAATGTCAATCTATATAGGTGAACACAAAAATATCAAATTGATACAAGTTAGCATACAATTGTCCGTAATAGGAACATATTTTCCAAACACAAAATAAAATAAACACATACCTCTTTAGGCATCTTTTTTTCTTTATCTCCTTCAGTTGTTTTGACACCTCCTCCCCGAGGTGTTTCAAATCCTACTCCTTCAAGTGTTCCAACACGTACTCCTACAAGAGGAAAATAAGATAAACATATAAGTTAATATATAGTTTCGTTAATGACAATTCAAATGACAATCAAGTATAAAATGCATGAATTCAAGCCTAAAAGGCATGGGTTGAAGTAGCAGATTGAAGAATTTGTTTTGAAGAAGGCTAGAACCAGTTGGTTTTAGAGAGATCTAGTGTAGTTTGATGTGTTTTAAGGTTTGCAAGGACTGGGGAGGTCATGTGTATGTTTGGGCATGAAGCCCTAGTTGAGAGAAGCACATTTTTTAATGGAAAAATGAGGTTTTAGAGTCTAAATGTGGGTGAAGTTTGGGGGAAGCATAATATTAAGGATTATTAAGCATGTGTAGGCTTAAACAAGGGTGTTTGAAGTGGTCATAAGGTCATAGGATTCCTGGAGATGGGTCTTTCAATGTATTCTTCAAAATCCCACTGTACTGTAGGGGTAACTAGGCCAATTAGTCCTCTGTTCCAAAGAGACACCTTCCCAAACACTTGAAATCAATTCAAACACCATGGAAAGTAATTAAATAGGTTACCAACCTTAATCTTTCACAATTTTCAAAGCTCCAACCTGATGCAGAGTGACAGGGGAAGCAACACCTTTTTCTAATAGCTTCTCTCAAATGCACACATCAACTTTACTATTCCTTCCAACAAGCAACTTGATCACCCAACTCAACTCACACACCCATACATGTTTGAAGGACTTGGGGATGCTATGTACACTCTCAAAATGTTAAAACAAGACCAAATAACCTGACTTTACACTCAAAAACTCACATTCTCTCATCACTCTTACACAAGCCCATGCAACTTTGCAACATTGCCAACTAGGACAGTCAAAATAAAAACTTATTAAAGGCATTAACCAAAAAATGAAATAAAGTTTTAGACTTCTAACAAGATCCCCTACAGGTGCACAAATGCATAGGATCAAACTCCACAAATAGATGATTCAAAATATTGATTTTTCAAGCCACAAGAAGGCTTGATTTAGGCCTATGTACAAAGCGTTTGACTACCAAGGCACACCCCAACACCCCTAAAGCCTTTCACAGGTTCAAAAATCCTCCCCAAGACCCAATTCAGACCTTACATCCATTCTATTTACTTAAAATACTCATAAATCAAAACAAATGCTTACAAATGATCATTTTCTAGACCGTTTCAAGGTAAAACCAGACCTAGGGCATCACATAACTTTTGCAAACCTCCATATTTCCTCCTGAAACAAATTGCATTATGGAAACTTTGCAATTTTGAAGCAACTTACATCATTAAATCCATGGCCCTCAACTGATTTTTGAAGGAGGGAACCGTTGGTTAGTATAATTACATCATTAATGTTGAAATTACATTAAATTGCATTATGGCAACTTTGCAATTTTGAAGCAACTTTCAATTCTAATACCTATGACTTCTAAAACCATTCTAATGGCTTCAAAATAGCCTTATTACATCCTTAAGACCTCAATCTTGCATATCCAAGTACAAATTTAGGATTTTGCCTTCTCAAGGCTACATGACTACATTTAGTGCAAGATTGCAATATTTCACATTTTGACTCCAAAACTCAAAAAATCAACCTAGAACCTATCCAATGGTCTTATTAGACCTTATTGAAGATGAAAAAAACTCAAAAGAATCATTCTCAAGCCACCAAACCTAGGTTTTTGATGCAGACCTAGGTTGGAGATCAGCAAAGATGCGAGGCACCTATCGTCTCTAACAAGTTTGTTCACAATTTTGGCTTATCTGACTTTTAGCCAAAGTGGTCATTTGGAGTCTGATGCTGAACAGAAGGTCTTGCATTTGTGTGTTAAGTTAGTCTCTAGGACTAAAGTTCATTAGATTGTCAAAGTTGTTAAATTTTGCTTTATTAAGCTTTGGACAACATTTGGTAGAATATAATGCTTTTAGTGTGCTATCCTCATTGTTTGGAGATGCCATGGGCAATCAAGAAGCTATTGGTTCAAGTTTAAGGAGATTAAGGTCCTATAATTAAGGTTAAAGGCAGAGTTGCATGATTGCATGATGAACTGGTTAGTTTGCATGCACTTTAGTTGTCATTGGGAATCCCTTGAAATCAAGGAAATCCTCGAGCAACTACCCTTGAATGATGGTAATGGCATCCCAAATAGGGGGAATGGCTCGTGGAAGAAGCAGTTAGACATTATAATTAGAGATTTTGATGAGCAATAGAAGGCAGATTGCAGATTTCTGTGTCTATTGAAAAACCCCGTGTGTTTTGCATAGTAGTGTTAATATAGGTATTGTGTGTACTGAAACAGCATTGTATTTATATTTACAGAGCATTTTTAGTATCTTTCTTTGTATATGAACTTCGTATTGAGTGGTGATAGTGCTTGGTATTCAAAGAGTAGGTGGTAAAAGGTTTTCATCTTTGTTTTGGCAGAATACTGTCTTTCCTGTATCTGCCCGTGCACTTTGAGAAACAGTGATCTTGTAAGCACTGTAATTATTGGTTTAACACTGTTTCCATGCTCATTTGATAGAGTAGAATAAAGTTCATTTTGTATTTAGATTGTTTAGTGTAGAGTTTTTGTTTGGAGTCCTTAGATTAGAATTTAGAGGTTTGTGAATACTGTTTTGAGCAGTAAGTTTGGAAATGGCTTCCCCATAGACCCTGACCACCGGATACTCCTGAGTTTGATGGAATATGGGAGGGAAGCCAGTGGATTGTATATATTCAGTAATGAGTAATAAAAAGGACCAAGCAATGAGTTTTAACACCAAACCCTAGGCGAGCTTTGTGACCCAGTTAGGAGTTTGGGAGTGGAAAAGTGAATAGAACAGGCAAGGGAAGGTTCCACCGTACGGAAGAAGTACACCTACAGGTGGAATATGACCAAGTACAAAGATATCAAAGAGATTAAAGGTTAATCAATCCTTTTGAGTGATAATTTGGTGAGAGATCAGCAAAACCCTAGAAAATAGGACAATTAGCCCTTTCACCCAAGAACATAGGAACCCACTGTACGACAGAGACAGGGGCTGGAAACCCTAGTAAAGATTTAAAAGTCCCAAAAGGGTATCAGGAAATCAAATCTCTTTGATAGGTTATGTGACAAGTTTGAGAGCAAAAAGCCAAAAACCGACTGGTAAAGGCTAGTAGAGAATTAGGCCTGTCCAAGGCAAACTCACAAAAGTGGGTGATTTGAAGTTTGAAAACTAGGAAAGATGCATCCATTTGGAGGTGAAATGCAAGAAACCAGTATCTCCAGCTCCCCTGCAAGAAGTTCAAGTCAGATGGAGAATATGGCACTTAGATCCTTCTAAGTCCAAGGAAGAACATTCAAATTGCAAAGAAAGAAGGTGTTTGTCTACTGCAGGTAAAGCACAAGATAGGAACTCTTTGAGAAGAGTTGAAGCCCGAGTTGGTCAGTCTCTCCAAGCTCAAGAGGAACCCGTGGGGTCAGGTTCAGGAAGGAGGCAGAGAGGGGAAAGGTCTTCTTGGGTTGTGCGAGAAACCCCTTTAGGTATTTGCCACACCATATCTACAAATGACAAATACAAGATGTTCAACCAAATTTTCAAAGCAAGTTCAAGAGAACTTCTCAAATCCACTTGTCAGGTGTATTCCTTCTACCAACTTTCCCAAAATACTTGTCAATTAAATAATGGATTTAGACACCCATTAAGGACTTACAAAACATACTTCAAATTCAAGTAAGACTCCTTTGGATCAATATAGACTTCCTATACATCCACCATGGCAAAACTAGGAAAATAGGTCAATTTAACAAAGGAACTACCCTTCAAAGTTATCCAATCACCTTCAAACCTTGGGGAAGAGAATTAAATGCCTCAAAACCACATAATCTACAACATATTTTCACTTGTACGGCCAGAAACTCTCCCAACTCAATAACCCTCCTTTTCTAATGCAAAAACAAGGGTTTTGTCAAAATCTTCACTCCAAGGCTTGAAAAAATAAATAAATGGTCCAAATACCTTCCATAGGGTCTTCCTAGTCATTTTACACACTCACAAAATCAACTCCATTAGAATTTCATTGAGAAGCACTTCAAAACCATCACTTTTCAAGGAAAGTATGCACTTTCCATCCCTAGGGCATCACACAATCACCACAAAAATGATTTATTCTGATATAAAATGAATTAATACATCTAATCTAACATATTTCCTACCAATCCACTAAGTGACAGTATTAGAAAGTGGGTGGATTGGTCAAAAGTTCATTATTTTGCTTTCAAACCCTTAACAATGGAAAAAATAGGGTATTCACTGTATTTTTGCAATTTCTCTCACAAAACAAAAATTTAGAACTCCAAACCAAGTGTAGATCAAATTAAACTCATAAAAATTAAACCTCTAAATATTTCAAAGAGTGATTGGGTCTGTACGATCCATGTAGCAACAAACAATTCTGGAAAAAAGTGAAAAAAACTCAAAAAATGCACCAAAAACGTGGTATTTTGAATTGTGTGAATTTTTTACACCTCCAAAAACCTTGTTTCGAGCCTGAGAAGGAATATTATAGCATTTACAAACCATAACCACCTTCAAACCAACCAACTTGCACCTAATTACCCTTTAAATGACTCTAATTTTGCAAATCAGCAAAATTGTCATTGACAACATTTGCAACATTTTGCATTTTTGCAATTATTGAACTCAAAAGACCTTAAACACCTCTAGAAACCTAAAATATGATCATTTAGACCTTATTTAAGCCTTTATTCATGATTCAAAGCACAACCATCAAAATACCATGCCTTTACCCACTTAGACAATTTTGACAATATTCACAATATTTCATGTTTTTACAACTTTTTGCAATTTTCTCATGGAACCAAGATGAAAACTCCCTCAAATTACCTTTTGAACCTTTTTAACTCCTATCCTTTGACATCCAAGGTGTTGGTGCCCCTGCACCAGTTTTCCAAGGAGCCTTATTGAAAATCACTCTTCCAACAATTAACTCTCACATCCAACACCCCAAACATACCATATGATGTTTGTACATGCTCAAAAGACTCTCACAAATGACTTCCCCAAAGGATTTAATCCATTCACACTCTTTTAGACCAACATGGAGATCCAATACCCCTACCATGGAAAAAACTAGTGAAATAGACCTCTTTTTCAAAGAGACTACCCTTTATCCTTCACCAAACCCTCTAAAACCTTGGGGCAGCAATTCCAATGCCCAAAAAACACAAAATCCACAATTATATTCCACTTGTACGACCAAATCAACCCAAAACTCAAAAACCCTTGTTTTATGTACTATTGATTCCACCAAACCCTAGACCAAAACCCCCATTTACATGCATTTTCTACACAAAACTCACAAGAATAGCAACCCCGGTCTACTTTATTCCTTTCTCACAACATAAATCAATCTCCCTATCATCTAAACATCCTCCATAAGACCCAATACACTAGTTACAGTGAGCACAGTCGATGTAAGGGTCTTGAAGACATGATTAAGGCTAGAAAACCCCAAAATAGGGTATACCCTGTTGCTCACAAGAAAACAACTATGGAATGCTTCAAATTCTATGTTAAACCTTCAGACCTGATGCAAAACATAAAATATTCATGCCACTACATTGTTCATAAATAAATTACTCAATGCAATGACTATACGTTACCATACAGGTCTGGAAAAGACAGGAAAATTTAGAAATTTGCTGCGAACAGTGAGAATTCAATTGCATACTTACCAATCAATGCAGGGAACCATCTGAGTCTTCTCTACTCTTTATCGTGTTAAGTATTGCCTCATGGTCATACTCACGCACTTTCCACAAGTTCTTGTTCGCAGGTCTTCCCTTATATTTGATCAAATGAACATTGGTGGTGACAACAAGGTTTGAGTAGTGAAGAATCTTTCGATGTGTGTTGAAGTCCTCAAACAACCAAACTACAACATTCTTAACTAGGTACCTTCTAAGCCATGTTCCAGTAAAAACCACCAAACCTATAGGATATTCTATGTTTTCTCCATCTATAACTGGGGCCTCCAATTTATTTTTAGCCTCGATACAACGACACAGGTAATAATTTGTACCCTCTTCATTGCCTTCATTTGCAATCACTACATATACATGCCCTACATTGATATGTTCATCTTGTTAGATGTATTTAATGAACATCAAAATAAAACCTGAAAGTAAGATATATTACCTAGTTCTACAAAATCCGATACATGATCAAAGTCAACGGATGATTGCATCTTCATGATTTGTAGAGTTGTTGGGAGCTGATAAGTGTCAAGTGGGGTTAGACTTCTTATAGACCATTCATCAACCCACTCTATTAACTCGCAATCATTCCATGCTCGAAGTGTACATGCAAAACAAAAGCTTGCCATCTTCTGCGTATGGATATTCCATGTACGCATTAAGACTTCCTAAAGAGTGTAGCTCGCTTGATCACATTCGTACAACAATCCTCATATTTTGCAATGTTAGTATCATCTACTAAATGAAAATCTGCAAGCAACTTGGTGCGACATTTTGACTACCTTGACCCATTGCATGATTACACCACTTGACAATTGATCTTGCATCTATCAAATTTACATTGTCTTTGTACTTTAACTCTTCTCGTGCAAGGGCTCTTTTGATACATGCACCCGCTCCATCATGCTCCCCTTTCCATGCCCGACCTCACAGAAGTTCCACATATGCTGAACACCACTAATCCTATACATCCCGCTCAACCAATAAAAAATTATGGAGTTCTTGAATTGTGATGTACAATTATCTAACCATATGATATGCTGAATACCCCTCGCTAGCTAGGGACTGCTACAGAATATATAGCAAACCGTTCTGTGAATTTGTGTGATCATCACTCCATGTAAAATTGATACTCCCTCAATACTTCTAAGGTTAATTTCTATACTAATGCATGAATGTGGTCGCCATTATATGCACAAATATAGCAACCCAGGAGCCAGTACTATGATTGTACCTCTTATTTGTAGTGTGTAGTTCTCCCAAAGTCGGTCAAACAATGCTATGAAGTGGAAACGTGTCCTTGCATAATTTGAACTATGATTCTAACCATTGAGCTCTATGTGTATGCCTTGCATACTCATAGACCACCTGATCATGGAAAATTCCCATAAACTGATATACTGGAATCTTATCACTGACCAATTCGCACTTCTTTTCTTCTTTCCCATCTTTTAAACTATAGGCCACTGTCTTGTATTTTCCAAATTCAAAAATTTTGTCTCCAATTGTGTGTCTACTAGCCATGTGTTGGAAAATTGGAAAATGTTGCATGCCACCACAATGATGACATGTGCCATCCAAACATGACTTGTTGTAAAAACTTTGACCATCCTCTCTTTCACATAAAAGGGAAGATAATAATTCCCTTGAGGATTTGGGTGGAGGCCTTATGTTACATTCCTGCAAAACATTGTCAATATGAATATCTACAGATATATGTCGATAAACATCATAAGGGTTAGAAAAATCAATATGTACTCTACAACAACAAGTAGTGTGTGTGTGATTTATTTTTACATAAAAAGGCTTTAGCATTTTAAAATACCTTTGACATATTTTAATTTCAAGAAAAATTTGTACAAAATCAGCAAAAAATTAGGTTTGACTAGTATCCAAATAATGCTTTGAATGTGGCTCACGGATTTTACTACCAACTCTCCTTCTTAGAACATCTCTTTGATTAGGAGAGGTCCTTGTGTTATCCTTCCATGAGGCAACAAGAACTCCTCGTGCCCTGCATACCTGCACCATCCCAATTCCCATAACTCATTGCTATTTGGTTCCTCCAATCTTTCACACCTTCCTTTGGCTCTCATTAGAAATGATCTACTTATTTTCAAAGAATTACTTGTCTTTGTAAGGTTCACCTTCTTCCTTGTTTGACTGCTTAACAGTGTTTTTTTCATCACACATCTTGTGGCACAACTATCCTTCGTACGTGAGGTAGAACCCACAGTCTCATATGCACTCATCAAGTTCTTTACAATGGAATTTTCACTTGATTCATTCAAAAATTTCAGCCCAAGAGCCTTCATGGTGGGCCTAAATTTGAGTTTTCTCATCATTTCAACAAATAGTTGGCATCTTCCACCCTCACTTAGCTTCTCAAAACAAAAACTCCATATCCTTTGTGCAGCTCTTTGACATGTACATTTTGACATCTTATCAGGCATCCATTTCAAAACATTGGAATCAATATCAATCAAAAATCTAGGTTTTCTATGCAAAACTCTAGGAAGAGTTCTCAAATGTAACTTTGTGTCAACATTAGGAATGTCAACAACATCGGGGATAGATTGTGTACCTTCAATCAGAGGTGCAATTGATGACATACCTTGAGATTGACATGTAAATGATGTTGTACCTCCAACTTGAGATGTTGTTTGTGGAGTGACTTCAAATAGAGGCATGTTTGTTGATGTACTTTTGAAATGCAATGTTTTTGATGGTGTTTCTTCAACTGTAGGTGTGATTTTCGATGTACTTGGAAGACCACATGTTGTTGCTGGTGTGTCTTCAACTGGAGATGTGCATTGAACTTCACCTATGGTTGATGATGTTCCTCCAACTTGGGGATCCATTTGTGTCTTTCCACAAAGTTTTTCCATTCATGCCCTTTGTTTTTCCAATTGTACATCTCTCTTAGATTGCATGGGAATTTCTGGTTGTATGGGTTGCAATTCTTTTGCTTCACGAGCTGTAATTTTTTATTCTCTTCTCCTTGCATTTTTTACTGCACTTTCTTCGGGTGTTAGAGGCTTTGGTCATTTCCTCAGCATGACGTTGAATGTTTCATATTCACAATCACACATAGAACAAAATTAAGTAATGCATTTTATGAAACATATTGATAACGGTGATTACATTGCATTTTATTGAACACACCAAAGCATTTTATGAAAGATGGCAACGAGCTGTTTGGAATTATCAAACATGTTTATATGCTACAACATTTTTCATACATAAATCTACCAAGGAAGAACGGTAAATGGTATGAATGAATGGAAACTTGCATTGAACCAACTATGTCTTGAGTCACTTGAAATTATCTAAGCACATGATGAAGGTGAATTCTTTATGGCACAAAAAAATTAAAATAGAAACTTTCACATTAACATTAATGAAAGCTCTTAGGTTTTCCAAATTGGTTGAAAATAAAAGTTTCCCACAACCATCAGTAATAATGAATTTAATGTTCAATTCCATCTATAACAATGAAGATTAATAAAATCATCAAATGAATGGTCTATAAATTTTCAAAACAAAACAAAAAAACCTGTGTTAAGTTGAATTCCTCTAGCTATGTTGGAAATGGACTACTATAAGCAATGCAAATATAATCCATAAGAAAATTTGTGTTAAGTTGATGTCGTTTATATAAGTTTAAACATGAATTAATCTAAATTATGTCATGTTTTTCATTTTTTCTTCAAACTCATAAAAATTAAACTTTTTTATGCAACTCCCATCTAATTCAATGTTGAATTATATGTCCAATTTTTATGATTAATAAAATCATTAAAGGAATTTAATTTTATATTGTCAAAAACAAAAAAATATACTA
>VDFB02140119.1:0-14819 GCA_007258455.2 Sequoia sempervirens | reverse complement strand
ACTATAATGCCCTCGCCACACAAACCCCAAAGGACAATAGGAACTCCCAATAAAAGGACAATAATTTTTGAAATTGAAATATAACATATAATGAACATAGACAACCAACACAAGAATTTCAGCTAAACATATTCATCATATACCACATCCTCTAGGGTACACGTGACAACATTACTAAACGTAATCCCATAACAAGATGATATTTAACTAACTATAAGTATCCCACTTAACCATTATATAGAGTTACTAATCAACGATCATACATCCACAACATAATTTATATAAAACAATCCATCACATCTATGACCATAATTACAAATATTTCCATAGATACAACACCATTAATAATTACATACTATGAAACGTTAACACATAAAAGTACCAAGTATTTATATACATTTCATGAATGACAAACATCCATCAGAGATCATAAATTAAGGTCAAAGGTTACAATCATTACAATGATAATAAAAGTTACATCGTATAAGAGATACAGTGATACAGATGTGTTCTTCAACATATACGGGAACAATACAATAAGATAGATTAATACAATTAAAAAGGTGAATACAAAGTAACAAGATCAGCTCCGACTCAGGTACAATCCTGGAGTCACCGCAAGAGGCACATATCTACACAGCTCGATCCTTGGTTGGGGACCCAATGGGGTGCATAGCACGTTCCACCCGACCATGTGGACCCGAAAGTCCACCCCCCGTGCTAGGAGTTGACAAGAAAGATCCCCATACTGCAATCCAAAACAATCAAACGAACCAATGGAAAACCAGACTCCAGAACAAGGATATCATCAACATAAGATAACAAACCACATCATTGCCATCACTTAGCCAAAGCAAAATAATGAAAAGTCCAACATAACCAAATGTCAAGATTATAGCTCAACACTAAATAACCATAAGAGGTGCCAACAACAATAGGATCCAAGCCTTCAAATAAAATCGCAATATCAACCAACAATAAATATCAAGGACACCTTTCATTAACATCAATCAAGTTGCCATGAGGCATGTATGCAACACTAAAAAATAGAACTTGGAGGCTTCAACAACAATCACCAAGAACCAATTGCCTCAACAACATCAACAATTCAAACAACACTCCTAGAGGCTACCAAACAAAGGAAGATAAAGGAGTACTGTAGGAGAGTGTCATCGCATGGCCTTACATGGATTTGCCAGGCAACCTATCACAAGGTACCACCTCCATCTATGGTTATCCAGGCTGCCTATCTCAAGGCGACCGCTCCATAGGATGACTCATGCGGAAACACTTACCTTTCATGAGGACAAGGCAGTGATCTTACCAACCAGGTCTTCTCATCCCATCCTTAGCCTATGAAAGCACTAACAGTATGGGTGAGGCTCATAATTAATCTTGTTTAGTGTTTATCTACCCAACCTACTAGTTAATTAATTACATTATCACTTGATTAAGAAACTCTTCCATGGGTTATCCAAACAACCCCTTTGTGCGTCGGCCCCCATGAAGAGCCACTCTCCCTACGACACCAAAACTAAATACAAGCAAGGGGTGTACCTCATCTCACATAAACAAAATCAACGTATACATAACTCACAACATGTGAGGCAAGAACCATCTCGCAAACCCATTCCATATCACTGAAACAAGAACAAGAGAGGTACCACCCACAAAATTCAAAATCAAAAATAGGATCAATGAATCACAAAGGTCCAACCATGGAAAAACAATATAATTCAAGTTTTCTCCAATGCCTCTGGAAGTCTAAAATGCTTAAAATCCACAAACTTCTACTGAAGGTAATTCAACTCCTTAGGTTCCGAACCATCCCAAAATATGACTACAAGAAAGCCATTGCATAAAGTCCCCTCAATCAAAATTAACACAAAGGGAAGATTCACATCATGGGACCACAAAATGACTATATAAGTTGCATAATCATAAATTGAAAGGAGTAGAATGAAAGTGGCGTCATCATAAAGAGATCTTCATATTCAACCAAGGCGAACATAATCAATTCCGACACAAATTCAACTAGGCATCCAAGGGAGACCTCTATTTCTCCTCTCAAGATACCCTTGCAGTATGGCAACTAGTCACCCTTAACAAAAACAACAATTATGACAATGACAACAATCAATGATACACAATCTCAATTCAAAGATCAATCTAGTCAATCATGATAACCATAAAAATTCACCTTTAAATATATGAAAACACTCATAATCATAAAGACTAATAGACGCTCAATTTACATTTTATTCATACATTCACTACAAGGAAATTTTAACTCACAATAATAAATCATAAGAAAGTTTCAATTAATCAAATTCAAGACTAAATCCTTATCCTCTCTTACTATACACATGTGGATCATCAAGGTTATTATATCCATCAAAGGAAACTATTTGTTAGCAAGATAAAACAAATTTTATCCAAAACCTATAACCCAATGAGAACTATATCATTTGACAAAGAGGTTCTAAACATTCTAGTACAATTTTTAAGAAAACACATTTCCTTCTACAAGTTCCTTTCCTCAACTTAAGCTTATTTTAATGATTAGACATAACAAACTTTCGAGAATCAAAACAAGAAATTCATTCATATCTCATATTCTCACACATAATTCAATTACAATGCGGCTAATATATATTAGCATTGCTTTAATAAAAATAATAATTGATGGTAATACTCTACTTGCTTTATTTATGTTTCTAATATTAATTCGTACATAAATTTTACAATCATTATTACAATATAACTTTCTAATTATTACCTTAATTATTTACACACCCAATTAATTTTATACTTATGTGGAATTTAGCCTTTGAATTTAGTTTTCTAGAGTGAAGAAGGGAAAAAGGGGAATTTGCATAAGGGGTGAAAATTTTCTCGTATATAGTCTCCTTTTTCATTTTGTCTCTATCATCCTTTTCCATACTCATAATGATGTCCAATATTTGCTTCAACCTTAATTGTTGAGCTTGTCTCTAAAGTGTTGTATCTTTTTGTTCCTGAGAAATGGAGGATCCAACTTTTTCAATTGCTTCCTTCCTCAAATTATCGTCTACTTCAATGTTTCTTTTCTACCTCAGGGCCTATACAAGACTCTTCGAAGAATTTTCTAGGATCTTATTGAGAGCCACATTATGCTTGATCATGTACATATCTATTTCCTTCTCAATATTCTTTTGGTATTTAGGAGGGACTTCCAGATGTCATTAAAATCTCTTTTAATAGTCCATGAATTATAATTCCATTAAGACTTTCCTCCAACTGAAGAGGCTCACGTGGAGGTGCCATTGGAGAAGTTTTCTTATTCTTCTTTCCTCTTCCTTTGGGCTTGGAGATGCCTTCCTGCCCTTTTCTGTATCTTTTGTATCAACCTTCTTCCTCTTGTCTTACTACTTGGGCCTTGGATGCTTTTTCTTAGTTTCTTTGGTTTGTGTAACGCCCCACCACGTAAACCCCAAAGGACAATATAACTTCTACCATTTATAGCACAATTTTTTTTTAAGTAAAACTAATATGAACTGTAAGTTAACATGTAACACTTATAATATCTGACTAGTCCTCTATGGTAACATGATTGCATTACATTGTGAACATATTTAACACAAACCCAATACCATAATGATGATTAACTAAACACAAGTATTCATCTTAAACCATGATATAGAATTAATTAACATCACACATACATCCATAACAATACTTAAATGGTAAACATCCATCTGTGATCATAAGGTAATACCAAGAATATATCCATTACATTTATCATATGATTATACATCATTCAAGGATTACAATAATACAATAGAGCTTCCCAACATGAATGGGAATGATACATCAATGGCATAGATTAATACAATTGAAATGAACATAATACATAGCATTAATACTAGCTCCAACTCTAGTAAAGCTCTAGAGTCATTACAAATGGTACAACTCTGTGCATCATGATCTTCAACTAAGAACCCAATGGGGTGCATAACACATTCCACCTGACCATGTGGACCCTAAGGCCAACCTCCCATGCTAGGATATGACAAGAAGGACCCACAACATAAAATAGTTAAGTGAAAAAGGCTAACACGACTCCACAACAAATGTAACAAAAAACACAAAGTACAACCACTTCCAGAGGTACAAGAACAACAAGGGGGAAACAAAAAACATACAAGGTTGCTAAAGGGAAGATTGTCATCACATGGCTTGATATGGGTTACCCAATGTAGATCTTCCTAGGTCTTGTCCCCCATCCTAGGTTACCTTGGTGACATCAACCAATCCCTGACCTCCATTCTTACACATGCGGAATCAACTTACCTTTCATGAAGACAAGGTAGTTGATTTTCCATTCTAGACCTTCTTGTCTCATCTCAAGCCTAAACGAGCACTAGTCAACTTCTCCTTAAGGGTCTGAAAAGTTGACTGGCACTACTCTGACCAAATAAACTTCTTCCCTTTCCTATGAAGAGAAGTGATGGGGTATGAAATCCTCAAAAATACTTGTACAAATCATTGATAATAGCCTTCCAAATGCATAAAAATGTGAATCTCAGGAGCATTCGTGGGTGCAAGCCAATCAACGATGGCTTGGATATTTGAAGGATCCACAATATTACCTTCACCAGCGATAACATGAGCCAAGTATTTCACTTCCATCTTAAAGAACTCACACTTCACCAAATTTTCATACAACTGATTGTCTCTCAAACACTGCAACACCTATCTCAAATGCTCCCCATGCTCCTCCATAGTCTTTGAGTAGATCAGGATATCATCAAGGAACATGAGAACAAATATATCCAAGTAGGTATGGAAGACTACATTCATCAAACTCATGAAACTAATGGTGCATTCATCAATCCGAATGACATAACAACAAACTCATAATGCCCGTAACAAGTGCGAAATGCAGTCTTATGTATATCAGCCTCGACGATACACAATTGATGATATCCTGACTTAAGATCATTTTTTGAGAATACCTTAGCTCCCTTTATCTGATCAAACAAATCATCAATTCTCGACAAAGGGTTTTGGTTCTTCACTGTCACTTTATTTAGTTGTCTATAATCAATGCACAAATGAAGGGAACCATCCTTTTTCACAAATATCACTAGTGCTCCCCAAGGGGAAACACTAGGATGAATAAACCCTTTACCACCATTTATCCTACATTCAAGTAGGTTCTTTCTTATTTGATAGTTTGAGAATTTGGATATTTTATATAGTGAATTATATTAGTATGCAGAAGGTGTATTATTGGTCATGTGAAAGTAGGTAGAATTCTCTCAAGTTCAGTCTATTCTTCATTACACTATTTTTTGTAGGCGGGTATGTGCAGGATCATCATGGAAAAAACAAGCCTTTAAGTGGCAATTTTTTTAAAAAAATTAGAGTTAGGCAACTTGACGTAAAAAAACGAATAAGTTATCTATATTATTTCAAAAATATGTAAGAATAGAAACTGTAGCAAATTGAATGTAGTTTCTAAACTACTCGTTTTTTTAAATCTATTTGGTGAAAAATATACACATTTATTATTATTATTATTATTTAAATTACCTCTAAACATATTCAAAATTTTATATCTATTTATCATTTTAAATATTTAAATGCTTTATAAATAGTTTTTCTCCACATATTATTTACCTAGATTATTGAGTACGAAAACTCAAGCTTATATGGAGATCTACAATAGGAAAAATCAGCATTATATCTAATAATTGCATATTAGAGTAAAAAATGATATATAATTGTATGTAAGGTAATGAGACAATGCAAAAGATAGTGCCTTGAATTGTGAGAAAACATAACTTTATGATGATAATCTATTCTAAATCATGAAACCTAGAAGATTCCTTATATGTCAAAGGTCTTATTTAATTCCATATATTTATAAAAATAAATTAAAAAAATTCTATACAAAGGAAAATACATTAGGTCATGTTTGTTGATATAAGGACATGGCATTAAGAATTAAAAAGATAACACCATCTATATAAACTCAACCCCTATTGATAAGGAATGATGTTTAATCATACGAAAAATAGGCTAACATTAAAAATGGACCTTAAATTTCCTTTCCCTACTCATAATCTTCAACGGTCATGAAATGCAGTTGTCTTCTTAAATTTCTCTCTCAAACTACTAATTCCTATGACTTTATGTTGTTGTTATGGAACACAAGAATGTAAAAAGAAAAAAAATCGAATCATTTTAGTTTATGCTTAGCATGGTAGTTGAGAGAAAGCATGAACATTTTCAATGTCATTTAAACAATTATATTGGTGAGTTGAAGATAAGAAAATAATATTTAATTATTAAACATGATGTAGTGTTGAGAGGGGGGTGAATCAACATATATTAAAACTTAAAACCATTCCCATTTGAAGATTAAACATCACATCACATAAACTGAAAAATAGAGAAGAAAAGAGAACATACACCACCCAAGGACACCAATATTATAAGTGAAATCAAGGAGGGACTATAAGTCCTTAAATCACTCGCAGATCCTAACTCAATGGGGCTAGGGTGAGCCATTTTTGGTTCAACCTGCGGCCTTAGGTGGTAGCCTTTTTCCTAAGGATGAAAAACGGCTCGGACAATGAATGTGGTGCGCTAGCTCTCTTAGTGCAGTATTTGTATGACCGAGACTAAAGAGACAAGGTTAGGTTTATAGGAAAACGGACTTACCACCTAGCTAGTGGTTTTTAGGAGAACAAAATCACACTATGAAATAAGAAATGTATAGATGAATATGATAAAGTAAGTAGATTAATGCTAGGGTGACAAGAATGATCTCAGAGAAAATCCTATTCAAATTTAGGCCTAAGTAAATACCATCCACTCCAGTAATTACCAAATGAAGAGGAAAATTGTTGGGTGGCTATATAGGGGTCTACCTCAGTTAGACACCCATTTAGGTGTTTCCACCTCCATGCACAACCAAGATAGCGATAATGGAGAAATATATGATAAAGAGAGAAATGAACTAAAGAACATAAAATCACTACAAAAATAGTAGGGTGCTACCCACCAAATCGTAGAGGAGAGGAGTAGAAAGCTTACCACCTCCAGTGGTCACCTTAGAATAGTGGTTTACACTTAAGATAGCACCCAAAGCATTTTCCCCATTCTTCAATTGAAATGGTTCTACCAAATCCAACCAACTTCCTATTAAAAATGATATTAAAGTGGGGTTCGCCAACCCCCTTCAATATGACAAACAAAAAAAATTCTATTTTCACATTTTTACCGTGTTGTTTACCAATCATTGTCTCCAAGGCTGCATGCATTAGAACTGTGATTCACACCCAACAAAGTTTCACTGCGAAAAGCAAAATTCCATTCCTCTCTTCAAAGTTCATCATTCCAATTCGCATATCGACCACTATTGAGCATGAGGTATTTAAAATTTGATTTATTTAGAGTTCAAAATGCATGTATTTGTTTAATTTCGAAACCCTAAATGCAATTTTTTTTAAATTTGTTGAATTAAAATTGCACTTGTTTGAAAGTTTTTAAATCATTTTCAATATAGTATTTTGCTTCCCTGTTTTGCATAATCTAAGGGTTTGAGTAAGGAAAAATGAGTTTCCTCCCAAAGTTAGTACAAAAAAACATTATAATGGCTCTCAACATAGTCTAAAAAATGGAGATAAATAAATTCCTAAAGACTAGAAGTGTAGGGGTCAAGGTCACAAAATAATTTTAAAACTACAAATTTAGGGTCAAACTTGTAGATGAAAATGTGAATTTCATACATGTAGGAG
Source organism: Sequoia sempervirens (assembly GCA_007258455.2). NCBI lineage: Eukaryota > Viridiplantae > Streptophyta > Pinopsida > Cupressales > Cupressaceae > Sequoia > Sequoia sempervirens. The sequence goes on along the minus strand of VDFB02140119.1, from coordinate 7,029 downwards.
TGAACCATGAAAGTCATAGCTTGGTTTGTTAAGGTGTCATAATATTAAATCTTATAAAAAATCAAGAATCATATCATTAATTATGTACATTACAATAAAATATCTCCATCTAACAAATGAAGCTAAAAACCCTAACCTTCTTTGTGAATTCTATAGTGTGCTTGCTACATGAGTAATTTTTTTTATGAAAACCATGTTTAGGAATGAAAATATCCAATCCCTTATGCTTCTAAACTAAAGTTTGCAATGCTTATGGTTCTTTTGGCCTTATAGATTCTTGAATCATTTTATAATATAAACCTACATATAACCTACTTTGGCTCTATTAATTAAAACCCGAATTCTAAATTGTTGCATCTTGTCTTGATTTTCCCACCATTGTTATTCCTTTTGAAAATTTTACAAATTAGGCAAAGAATCCTTGCACTTATATAGAGGATCCTTATGCATGTTCTTAAAATTATTTAAGGTTAAATGACTTAATCTAAAATAAAGGCATATATGGATCTCTTGCAATTGTAACCTCTTTACTAGTGTGAACATATTTGATACCTTGATGGCATGACATAGATGATGTTGCTTGATATTGCTTTATCCATGGATACCCAAGTAAAATATGAGATACATATAAAGAAGAAATAATATGACATAGAATAAGAACTTCCCCATCTTTTAGACCAAAAAATTAAGGTAAAATAATGTATCCTATAGTTTCAATCAACATATCATTAAATAATTTTAAATAAACCCTCAAATATACATGCTTTTTGATAAAATGATGATAAAACAAAAATTATTCACATTTTATTGGTGAGTAAGATCAATAAACACACCCTTACATGGTTCATGATCCACACAAAACCAAATGACTATAATTATTTGGTAACATCTCACAATGTGAAGAAGGTGTCAAAAAAATTAGCATACCTAAATCGTGAATTGACTTGTCATAAAGTGGGTGGGTAGCTTAGTGGTGGAGATTTGCATCCTAACTAGTTCATGGAAATTTCAACATGAGGAGAATTAATAGTAAAATAATAATATCTTTTGACAACATAGGCATCCAAGTACTCATTCCAAGATTGTTGAAGATACAATATTAATACATTAGGATTTCAATTAAATATCACACTTTCCTATAAAAAAATCCCAATTGATCTATCTTTTGGTAGTGCATTTAGTTTGATATTTTTTTCTTCCCCATACTTACAAGATTCCTTTATTATCGAAGCTTATTTACTCTAGTATGTTATCCTTGGTTCTCATATGAACTATATATATATAATTCAATCAAGATCCTCGTATCATTACAAATTTAAACTTAGCTTATTTTTTCTCCCAATTTCTTCTTAATGAACATATGGTCTTTCTTCCTCTATTAGCCTACTCATGCACCATCACCAACCATGAATGAATCTCCATGAAGCTAAATACCCATTTGTACTTGGTTGGTGTAAGTTGGGATTAGTGTTCCATTCACTTAAAATCTTATCTTTAATGTTGTTTTTTTCTAAATTCTTTCTAAAGGGCATAAATTACAATCTAGACCTTTGATTTTAATATTTTCTTAAAATTAAAAATATTAATGAGCTTGATGCATTAAGCTAAAAAATATCAATTTGGACACCATTAAAACCCTCGAGAGACTCTCGTAAAGTGAAAATGAGCTCCAAAATTTTATAGTGTGATATGTGAGAAAAATGAAAAGGTAAGCAATGGGCTCAAGATATTATTATAATAAAATTAAATAAGGAGATCGTGATGATTATTGTACTAGGAGTTACATTGGGAAGAGTGGAGCATCTTTTCATAATAGATGAGACTTATTTTAGTTGACATCTTCATCATAAAGCACTAGTATTGGGAGTGGTTACTATCAAGGTTATGGGATTAAAGGTCCTATATCATTAGTTCATTTATATTTTGTGTACATGTTCCAATGCATAGTGGGGCATGGGTTCTTTTCTTGTGGACCATGATTTTTTTCCACTCATTACATAAATTAATTGATCATTTCTTGTTTCCCTTGCTCTATATATAATTTAATGTATGACATAAGGTTTAAATAGTGCTATGTAGAAATAGCCAAAACATTAGACTAAAGAAGATTGAGTGGATTGGATTGTTATAATCTTGTTATGAATATTAATAAAAGTTTCATATCTCTTTAGTAGTGGGATTTTTGGAAAGGGTTTCTCCATATTATAATTCTAGTGTTCATGAGGTTTGAATATTTATTTATTTTCTCCACTATTTCATTAATATTATTTGGTATATTGTATGTTTGATTAGACTTAAAGTGCCTCACCATTAGTTGATACTCCTACTATATATATTTACCTTGTTTGCAATAGTTTAGTCCATGTCAATAGTTGATTTGCACCCTTAATAACTTGGTGGGAATATCAAGTATTTTTTATTAAATATAATCAATAATCATTGTAAAAGAAATTTTAAATCAAATGTTAGTCTAGAATGATTATTTGAGTGCTAGATAAACCATTTAAATTTAACCATTTAATTTACCATATAATTTGATCTATGTAATGCATTTTATAAGATCTAATTGGTGTATTTACAAAAACTATTTTGTGTTTTGGGCATAGGTGGTCCTAGAAAATATGCATAAATAATAAGATAGACTATGGATTATCTTTTAAATATTGTTCACGGCTTTTCATGTCATATTTTTATAGGAGGTCCTCATAATTGGTATTCTTGTATGGTATTAGAGCCAAGCTAGGTGCATTTGACACCTATGTTGTGGTTCAAGGGAGTGTGTTGGAGAAATGATACACACCTAAGCCATAAAAAGACTCATCACAATGTGAGCCATTGGCTCAATAGTAGATCATCCTAACACCAAATGGGAGGTCCTAAGTTTGAATACTAGTTAGTCCATAGAAATTTATATAAAAGTCAATCACTAGTACATAAGAAGAAGAATAAGTACCCTTATAATTTTTATTAATACCAACAAATTATCATTCCTCACATACATAGGTGAATCAATGATTTCAAGCTCTTCAACATGTATATGTACCTCAATCTCATGACCCTCATATAAAACCATTTTATTAGATTTATTTAGTGTAAAGTATTTAAATTTTCATTAGGAGGAACAATTGAATGATTGACCCCAATATTAACCCCCGCCTAAACTTAATTCTTATCAATCAAATCCTTAATCAATTATTCCTTAATCCCATTAAAATGTTGAGTATAATTACAATTAACTCTACAATTTAATAACAAAATTATTTCTCATTATATCTTTGGGAATAACTTTAGATTTATCTAATGGCCTAATAGGAGGAAGTGTAATCATGCAAGAACTAAGTAAATTTTGAAGCACATTTTACAAAGGAAAAAGTTGGAGGCTTTAGAGTCATAATTATATTAGAAACATTTATAATGTATAGTTTTGTACAATGGTCATTTCCATTATTTTTTACTATCCTTTTGGAAATAATTTTTCTTTTCAAATTTACAAGGGTAGGATGATGTAGATGAAGCATTAGAAGATCCATAATTAAGTGTGGTAGCCTCTAACAACTTTAGTTCTTAACATTCATCTCACTTGCACATGCAAATGTTAAGAATGTATATACTTTGTCGATCCTTGTTTATAGTCAAAAAATCTAAAATAATAAACTTCAATCTAACATTCCCAATATTTGCATTGGCCAATTTCAATATTAAAAAATAGACCCAAATGGAAGATAATACTATTAAATTTCATGGGAAGAACTTAGCCAATAACTTATCATCATACACAAAATCCAAATATGTAGCACTAAAGAACCTTGAATGTGTCATGGGATCTCCTTTAACATTGTGCATCTCAAATCTAGGATCCAAAAATCCAACAAAAAATGGATATGTAAAATTTTAATAGAAATTGAATTGTGTTTGATTTTTATATGTATGTCTTTTTTGTTTCCATTAGGTAAGGAATCAACATTACTTTTCATCTCAACAAGCCTTTAAACATTAATGTCAAGGGTAGATAGAGGCACACTAGGATTAAGGACATGAATGAAAGTGGCAAGATGAGAAATGGAAGGTGGTGTATAAATTTATCGTGACATAATAAATGAGTGTGGAGTGACAAAGACTTGCGTAGGAATATCATAGTGAGGGGAACATGGGAAGTGTAAACAAAAACTAATGAGAACTAATGTGGAGACAAGAGAACTATGTGCATCATAATAAGTAAGCATGAGATGAGATCTAGGAAAAAGGAGAGGATAAATTTGGGGAGATTTGGTGGAAGGAGAAATAAACTGCATAAGATAGATAGGAGTAAAACAATAAGGAGGAATACATGAAGAAGAAGCTTGGGATGGAGGGAAAATGGCACATCACTCAAAGGGATTGTTGAGCTTATCCTTTTACCTATTTAACTTTAAGTACTTTCTTTCCACATGGCTTATTAATCAACATAGTATATGAAGGAGATCAATCATTGTACTAGGATTAATATTACTAGCCAAATTTGCAAGATCCAAAGAAAGGTTGTGTGCATCAAAGCTATATCTTGATTACCATTTTCTCAACAAGGGCCTCATGGTCAAATGATTCTTCTCCATTATGATAAATTTAGTATCATGCATATTCCCAATCATACCAATTTTAGCTTGATTCACAACCATGGTGGGATTGAACTATGACTTCTTATAGTTAGGAAAAGAGGATGATTTTGGTATTAGAAAGAAATAAGGATCGAAAAATGTTTAGATTTGATTAAGAAATTAGACAATGAGAAAGCACTTAAATCTAAAAACTAAATAAGATTCAAGAAAACCTTTAGACTACTTGGGTATCAAAGAATGATTTACATAATAAAAAGTTGAAAATCTACAAATAGAAATATTAAGTTACAAAAACAAGAATAATCTTTATGGTAATAGAAAGAGAAAATGCTTCCTCTTAAAAAAAATAACATTAAGTACCAAAACATGATTCAAGTACCAACACATTCAAGTACCAAAACATTAAGTATGATGATTGGGATGAGAGGATCAACTTGGGGAGGATTATTATAACATCATTAGTTGGAACTTTTTAATTTCATCTCTTTGTGTTCCGTGTTGTTTTTAATGTTTTTAATTAGAGTGCGGATGATGTTAATATACATTTAATGATGCATTTTGAAATTTATTTAGTAAAGGTCTCATTTTGTACATCTTTAGTAATTGTATAAAAATTTGGAATATTTTGGTTAATACATCTTATTGGAAAACCATTCATTGAAAATTTTTGAAGCCCACAACCGAATGTTTTGTGATGACCTCTTGCCTTCAAAAATTTCTGTTATGCTCATCAATTTCAAACCATTTTGGGGTTCTTGAATGTTTTTAAATTTTAACAAACTCATTACAAAAAGATGGATTTCTTTTTCTTTTTCTTTTCACATTTAGGTTCTCTCTTCTTATGTAATTTGGAGACACATTGAATTTCATTGGTTCATGTGAGATATTTATAACAAGTATGCAATAAAGTCAAAATTTATTAGATTTGATTCAAGTAATATGACACATTTATTTTGCTTTCCAATCTATAATTTTTTTATGTTCTCAAGGCTATATAATTGAAGTTCATTTATGTTAACAACTATTAGATTAAATATTTTTATCCCCAATTATTTTCAAATGATTTTATACTTTAATCTTTGTATTCTTATTCTTTCTTTCATCGTTTCATTTAAAATTTGAACCATTTAAGGATGTTATGTTATAGATTATAATTGTCTTCCAATTCTTTTTAAATCAAGTTAATAGTATGAAAATATTATTGATGAGTAGATGAATTAAATTACAAGTTCTATTTTAGATTTGTATTCTTTTTATCTAGATATATTATTTACCAAAGTCTCATTGTTTTTTTAGGTGTACTGTATATATATAACATGGAAAATGTATATCATGTTTCACCTGTGCTAGAATCTTTGTTTGCAAATACTAGTAATGAGATAAAAGAATTAAGAGATTCATTAGCACAAGGTGCAAACCCATGGATATATAGTTAACCATGCATGTTAATATTGCATAGTCTAGAAAAACTAAAAGATGAACTTGAGAGGACTAGTGCATATTCCCCAGACAGAGTGACTGCTATTCTTTCCCGCATGCGGGAAGAAGTACATGGTGACATTCCCTAAAAAATACAAGATAGTGTCACCAAAGAAATGATAAAGCCACTTGTTTTCCATCTTATCAAAATGTGCGGTTAGGGATACTGAAATACTAGATGTTGATCATGCTATGGCCTCATTGATCTACCCACCATTTCTAGCAGCAATATGTATATACCCAAACAATGACCAGATCTCCATTGTATTTTGTTCAACATTGTATAAATGAGGTCCATTTGGGCCTCAAAGTTAACTACTCAGATGACTCATGTTGGTCGTAATAGCTGGTAGGGATTTTTTGATAGGCTCCATCTATCATCGAAAGGAGGACCACCCTCTAATGCTTTTTAGGGTGTATTGGTTATGATGTGTCTCTTGCTCACCCCAAAATTCTAGCCCCATAGCGTGTGATGAGCTGTCGTTGCTTCCCAAAGGAAGAATTGACACTGTAGGTGACATTGTGGCTACCACCACTAGGATATCTGATGATCGTGTAGATTAGTATTTGATATCTAGACATTCCCAATCCACACCATTTTCAGCATAGTGGACCACCATGGATCCTCTTACAGTGGTCGGCATCCCTACTCCTACACAACTTGATGCATTTATAGGAGATATGTCACACATGACTCTGCATTGTTTGGTTGAGGACCTGTTGGAGGTATATGCCCACATTGCATCAGATAATGGGATCGGTATAGAGCATGTTAGAGATCATTTGAGACATAGAGGTCATTCAGTTCCAGGATCCCATCACTCTCAGCCGAGCACTAGTGTGCATCAGGATCCACCTACAGTTCATTTGATAGCTGCACATACTATGGGTTTTATTGATATGTTGATTGGTTCTGGTTCATCATCACCGATGCCATCTTACCTTCATAGTCCTC